>ML436462.1:0-64863 GCA_005239525.1 Nicotiana knightiana
CAAGGTTAGAAAGGAGACTCACCTCGTGTCGAATCTAACCCTCGGACCAAGGATGCGCCCGAATTCCGAACTCTACACCCTAGGACTCGCAACTAGCCAAATATGGTACAATGACATCAATGCATGCTCAAAGTAGGGAAATTATCCTATTTATTCAATAATCTAACATTCTTGAAGAATTCCCAAAATCTAACCCCGGGCCCGCAGGCTCGAAGAATCGCTAACCCGAAGCCTAAGGATCGTTAATACACGATTTCTACTTGAATTTATAGTACTAAATGGGTAATTCACCAATTTATCAAGAACCCTAAATTACTACCCAATTCTTGACTTTTCAATGATTTAGTGGTTAATTTAGCTAGAAGATCATGAATTAAACTAGTGTTGAAGTGCAATTAACTTACCTTGACAATAGCTAGGTTGTGGTGTGCTCTCCCCAAGCTCAAAAGACTCTAATGGTGGAGGAAAATGAATGAAGAGGGTGAAATCCCGAGTTTCAAAGAATATATACTGTCTGGCCTACAGGGACTCCGCACATGCGGCTCGGGGACCGCGCCTGCGGTCTCGCGCCTGCGAGCTAGGGCTCGCACCTGCGGAACAGGACGGGAAGGGCTGGGTTTGCACCTGCGGAGGGATGGCCGCACCAGTGGTTCCGTTCCTGCGGACTTTTGTCCGCACCTGCGAGAAAGGGGGATCTCACCTGGGGTCGCACCTGCGATGCTTGGGACCGCAGGAGCGGTCCCGCACTTGTGACTGGGCAACCGCATCTGCGGTCACACCAGATCAGGTGCACCATCATCTATTTTAGCTGGTTTTTAGCCCCGTTGGGTGCCCGGGAGGCACCTGGGCCCACTCGAGCCCTCGTCCAAATATACCAAAAAGTCCCAAATCATAATACGGACTCTCTCGAGCCTTCAGAACACGCAAAACAATGCTAAAACTCAAAATCACACCTCAAAACCCCAAGAACCAAACTTAGGAACTTTAAGTTTTCAACACTTAGCTAACAACGCGCCGAACCGACCTATACTACTTGAAATGACAACAAATTTTGCAGGCAAGTCATAAATGACATAACGGAACTATTCTCGATCTCTAATTCCGTTCAGACCTTGATAACACAAAAACACGTCCAAAACCACAATAGGAACTTACAGAACTTCTTATTTCAATATTGGGCGCCGAAACGCTCCCCGGCCACCAGAAACCTATCCCGAACATACGCCAAGGTCCAAAATCATCACATAAAGCTACCGGGACCGACGAAACTCGATTCCGAGGTCGTTTGCCCAAAATGTTGATCGAAGTCAAACTTGGCCTTAAGGGCCAACCTTAAGGAACCATTTGTTCCTATAGCACTCTAAACACCTCCGAATCCCGGACACTAGTCCCCGCAAGTCATAAATCATAAAAAGCCGCTATAGGAAGTTTTATTTAGGGGAACGGGGTCCGATAACGCAAAACGATCGGTCGGGTCGTTACAGATTTTATGATGATTGATTATGATTCCCCAATCACTGCATGACTTTGATTTTTGCCTTATTCTCTACCTAGTTTCAAACTATATATACATTGCTCTTTAATTCACTCAACACACGAGCACATTGGTTCAAAAATATCCCTCTCTCTCTCTCACTAAAAACTTTATGCTCTCTTTTTGTGTTACTTATTATTATTCTGAGTTAGCCGGGTGCAAGCCAAGGCTAACTATTGTGCTCTCCTGTCCCTTCACTTTTGTGTTTACTGTCTTCCTTACTAGTATGTTCTGATTTCAATTTAAGTCTCAAACCAATGTGCTTCTTTTACTGCTTCAGTTTATTATGTTTCTAATATGTTTCTATGTGTGGTTTTGTTGTTCAACCTGCAACTAATATGTCTACTTTACTGCTTTATCAGCATGTTTCTAAATATGTCCAACCCCTTAGGATGAGCCTGCTTATGAACCCCCTTTGTAGTATACCTCAATGTGACTCTGCCTTACTTATGTTGTCCCTGATTTCTATCATGAACCTTTTTGTGCAAAGCAGTTGGCTATCATAAGTTGTCTTATCCTGTTTTGGTTATGAGATTCATGATATGCTGGTTCCCTAAACCCCTATAAGAATTTTCATGCTCCTGTAACTATGTGTGCACTACATATGCCCTATGTGTCCCCAATTCCCATCACCCCTGTGTGTAGGTTTATTCTTCCTGTTTTGGTTCTGTGTTCTTTAAGTATTTCGGAGTTTGGTTTTGGCTCTATGTTTGATCTGCTGTTGTTTAATTACATAACTCTCTCCTTTCAAAAGTTGTTTTACTGAATGACTCCCTCTTTTATTTCACAAAACTGTTTCAAGCAAGTCTCTTTTTATGATGACCCAAGGGGTCACTTTATAAAATTAGACTCCGTTCCATGCTTAATAGCCATAAAAATACTAAAATTAAATACCACAATTTGCATGCGCAGTTCGGGCGTGAAACCGGAAAGCTTTTATGTGGAAATATGAGAAATGGTAATTTTTAGAATTTAAATTTGATAAAAGTTGACTTTGGTCAACTTTTTGAGTAAACGGACCCGGATCTGTGTTTCGACAATCCCGGAAGGTCCGCATTAAAATATGGGACTCGGGCGTATGCCCGGAAATGAATTCCGAGGTCCCAAGCCTTAGAAATCAATTTTTGAAAGAAATTATTTTGCTGAAATGTTTGTGAATTAAAGAAAAGAAATAATGTTAAAAATCATTGGTATCGGGCCCGGTACAACTTTTTTATGATATTTAAAGTTTAACTGTGAAATTTTGTGAAAAACGGAGTTCGTTTGACGTGATTCGGACATCCGGTTGAGAAATTATGAACTTCAGGAGTTTTTGTTGAAAATGATGAGTTTTGAGGTTTAATTCATAGATTTACATGTTATTTGCGTGATCTATCGCAAGAGCAAGTCCGCATTATATTTTTAGACTTGCGTGCATGATTGTTTTAGAGCTCCCAGGGCTCGGGTGAGTTTCGGATAGGCCACGGGGTGTTTTTCACTTAAAAATAACTGCTGGTTTTTCATTTCTGGTGTCCAGGTATTTTGTCCTGTGCGATCGCATAGGAAAGTCCGTGATCAAACAGAGTATAAGTTTGAGGTCCTGTTTGGTACACTATGTGAACGCAGCACACAGTGTGTGATCGCAGTAGTCAGCCTCCCCTACCCTGTGCAAACGCACCACGTACCCCGCAATCGCACTGCCCCAGCCCCCTATCCTGTGCGAACACACACCACTCCCTGCGAACGCATTGCTCAAGTTCCCCATACCCTCTTCGATCGCAGCCCATTTAATGCGATCGCATAGAGCCCCAACCCAGCTATTATAAATATCGAATTAAAACCGGGCAGAACCCTTTCTTCTCAAATTTTTCGAGGCTCCAGCCCTAAAAACGAGTTTTCTTCATCAATATTCATCCCCAATTCATAGGTAATCAATTACAAACCTTGTTTTTTCAATTCCTTACTATTTTGCATCACTTTTAAAGCAAAAAGAAAGAATTTTCATGGTAAAAAATTTAGGACTTGGGTAGAATTAGGGAGTTTTGTAAAGATTGAATATTTATATCAAATTAAGGTCGGATTTCAAAACTAATCGCATATTTGGGTTCGTGGGTGAATGGATAAACGTAATTTTGTCCGAACCTCGAGTTTAGACCAAGCGGGCCCGGGGTCGGGTTTTCACTTATTTTTAGAAAACTTAGGAAAAACGATAATTTTCAATAAAGTTAGTTCCTTTAGCCTTAATTAATGATATTGAGTTAATTATGATTAGATTCGAGCAAGTTAGAGCAAGATTCTAAAGGAAAAGCCATAATTGAGCAATGAGTAGCCTACGGAATTGTGGTAAGTGTTTAGTCAAACTTTGGCTTGAGGGAATAAGACTCCCCACTTGTTTGCTACGTGAAATGCATGGGCGTGGTGTATAGGTGTGATGACAAGTATCTATGCACCACCCAAATTTTCTGTTAAACATGATCCCCTTCCCGTTCCCACTTATTTGATCATTATCTTAATTGTTATATGTTCATTATTGCTTCTATGACTATTTGGCCTTGTTGATCTGTTGTTAGATATTGTTGTGATTATTTGGAAAGATTATTGGTTGTTTAAGCTGGTTTCCTTATGATATGTATAACAGTTGAGAGGTTTGACATTATTTTTACGAATTATATATATTTATTTACGTTCCTGGTGGTTTCGTTTTGATAATATTGAGGAAGTTGTGAGAAATGCAGTCTATTTGTTTCGTAATTGTTGAGGTTCACGTGGTTATTGGGTTTCATTGAGTTATTTCCAATTGTTGTTGTAAGTGTATTAAAAATGTTGGATGTTCTCTTGAGTTTTTCATAGTATATAAAGACTGAGCTGGATTGACAACGTTACAGTATTTACTTATATTCTGGTTGATTTTATTGTGAAATGATATTGGTTAAAGTTACAAGCTATATGATTTTCTGTCTGAAATTGTGGAAATAACAGTATTGTGAAAGGCTTGGCTTGAATTGTGAAATTATTTATGAATAAATTGATAAAATATGTCTGGTGGGAGCGGGTTGCACGTCGCAACAAGGAGTGATAAGGGTGGACAGGTGGGATCGGGTTGCACGCCGCAGCAGGAGCAATAATGGTGATATATTTAGGGAGGAGCAATAAGGGAGGACAGGTGGGATCGGGTTGCACGCCGCAACAAGAGGCGATAAAGGAGGACATTTATATTTTTGTTTACTGATTTTCAAAGAAAATAAAGATAAAGCTAAATGTTTATTTTTTTCTGTTTTGTTTTTTTGAAAAACAAAGATTTGAAAACTTACTATTTTATTTTCACTACTTTTCGTATTTCTGGCACTATATTTATTAAAGTTAAAGTTTGGAAACTTGGGAATAATTTGAGAGTTGGTTATAGCTGAGGCCTGCAAAAGGCGGCAGAGTTATTTTATTTATGTTGTAGTACTTAATCAATTGTTTATAATTCCTTCTTGCTTTATATTTATTGTCTCGATTTTATTTTTCTTGTTCGTTATTGTGTATATTATGGTCACATGTTATATGTTGTTAGTGCCCCACCGTAGCCTCGTCACTACTTCGTCGAGGTTAGGCTCGGCACTTACTCAGTACATGGGTTCGGTTGTACTGATACTACACTCTGCTCTCTTTTTTGCAGATCCAGGTACCGACCAGCAGTAGAGATATTTAGAGAAACTATTCAATTATTTGGGGATACGAGGTATATCTGTCGGCGTTCGCTGATACCGAGAGTCTTCTCCTGTTTTCATAAACGCTGTCTTATTATATTCAGAACAGTTACATTATTTCTTTCAGCCCTTATTTGTAGAATTCTTTAGTAGTTTGTGGATTGTGACACCAGACCCTGGGGTAGTCTTAGAATTATTTACATAATTAGTTCGTGATCCGTTTTATTTAAATGGTTATTATTATTATTTTATTTTATTGTTGTTGGGAATTATTCTAATTAAGTTCCTTTGGAATTTATTTATTTATGCTCAAGTAATTAATCAAGGAAATTAGTTAATTGAATTCTAACATTGGCTTGCCTAGCAAGTGTGGTGTTAGGCGCCATCACGATCCCTGAGGTTGGGAATTTGGGTCGTGACAAGTTGGTATCAGAGCACTAGGTTGCCTAGGTCTCACAATTCATGAACAAACTTGGTAGAGTCTGAAGGATCGGTGCGAAGACGTCTATACTTATCCCTCAGAGGCTATCAAGTTAGGAACAATTTCACTTCTATTCTACTCTATCATGCGAATTTATTCTACCATTGATGATTGAACTTGTCTATTCTTGTCCTCTCACAAATCTCGACAACGCGCAGAGCGTCTACAACCGGACAAAAGATGAAGCCCTAATGACAGCTACGATTAGGGGAAGAGATAGAAGCAGAGTTCGGTCTAGATCTCGAACCTCGACACCTATTGTACAATCTCAAGTGGATCTAGAAGCGGAGGTTCAAGCTCAGTCGGTACATGTTGGACTAATTCAGATTCTAGAAGGATTTATAGCTACTCCAGTATTGCATAACATGGGAATAAGTTGAAGGCAACGGGGTTGATTTATATGAGCTGTGAAGTTTAACATGTGTATTATCAAACGTTGTGACCTAGGACTTCGTGCCAAGTGGGGGAGTCCACCGTTAAGGAATAGGTTGCGGGGTCATGTGTTATATCGGTTTGGGAATGGAAGGTATAAGGCCTGAGATTTTTTCAAGAGATAAAGCTGGACTTGCGAAGGCTTACCCAGCGTGGAAGTCACGGTTGCGAATTTTGGGTGCTCTAGAGGGAGTACAGTGGTTAACGAGCTTCTAGACTATATGGTTTGTGCCAAGGATTATCTGAATAGAGCTCTACTTCTGTGATCATTGTGTGTCAATAGAGATGAGAGTTACTCCAAAAGAATAATGAAAAGTATATGAAAAAAGGGGGTAGCTCAGCAGTGTTGAGTCAGCATAGTAAAAGAAGAAATTGACCACCGGTGTTTGTTGCAAGCCTAAGAAGAGGATGACCAGCCAATGCAGCAGCAACTATTTTACTTAGTTCTCATAAATGCTTTTGAAAGAATTTGTTTCGTGGACCCTCCATAATGCGTGGTACATAAGGTTTGAGCAGTTGCGTCAGGTCATATGATAGTGTTAAAACATGCTACCAGTTTCGATAAGTCAGCCCGACATACTCCTACTTCAGTTCATATAGCCAGAGGGCGAGTCCCAAGGCTCATTAAAGGACTCAATTATGATTGTAAAAAAATTTTATGCGACTCAGGGCAAGATAATACTTCATTTCGGCGAGTGATAGAAATTGTCCTAGATTTTGGAGAGTCATATTTCATCAGAACACCCAGGCTACGTGCCCCATTGCAGTTATAGCTTAACTCACATGACTAGCTAGGGAAAAAAGAGTCGGAATGTCGAAAGTGGAGGTTAGATTCCTAGAGGTGGAGATCCAGCCTGTTGATATACTCTCTATGGTATGGCTGAGGTCGTTACATTAAATGGTGTCATTACAAGAACAATCTCTAATTAGTATAAAGTGATGATTTCCTGAACTTAATACATTTATGCGTATCTAATAAAATTCTTCTAATATGCTCCACTCTCGGGTGAGCTTCGTAACTCAAAAATCTACTTATGTGAATACTTGTATTGAGAAATTCTATGGAGGTAGCCATGTCTATCATTACGTGTTGTAATTTTGTGAACGGAAAATATTTAAAAGAAGGAAAAGAAAGATTTTGAGTGGCACGAAATGCATATTACTTGTGATTCAGAATTGAGGACGAGATCCTCGTGTTTTAATATGATTTGGTATATTTAAATCGTGCTACGAGCCGTGATGGAAGTTATGTAAGGACGAGGTCCTTGTGATGGAAATTCTTGTGTTTAAATTCTCCCTTGTGAATTAAAATTTTACTATAGTACTGGTAGGGAGTCATCCCTATTAGGATTTTTCAACAATTTATGTATAAAAAAAATAATGATAATAATCTCAATAAATGAATAAATAATAATAAAAGTAATGCTAATAATAAAGAAATTAATTAATTAATTAACTGTGCACAGTTTACCAAATCCGTGTTATAATTATTGAGCTTTGACCTACGAGGTATGTGCCACCCATGTGGCGTTAAATGAGACACGTTAAGTCGGGTATATAATTATGAGATCTTCATGAATCACATCTCGTTACTAGTATTGTGAAGGTTTGAAAGGAGATTATTGCTGTTTGATAATTCCGTAATTGGCTATGAACAACTATTAAGAAAATAGATGCGGTGAGTATGGGCAGCCTTGCATATATTCCAGTTGGTGAGAGACAGTTGCCCTCATACATTCAGATGTTGGCTAATCAGTTCGTGAGTTGATCCTTGAGAAGGCTCACAGTTCTAAGTATTCGACTCACCCTGGTGCAGTCAAAATGTACCAAGACTTGAGGCAACATTATTGGTGGAGAAGGATGAAAAAGGACATTGTTGCGTATGTGGCTCGTTGCTTAAATTTTCAGCAGGTAAAGTATGAGCATCAGAGACCCGGTGGTTTGCTTCCGCAGATAGAGATTCCGGAGTGGAGGTGGGAGCATATCACTATGGACTTCGTTTATGGGCTCCCACAGACTCAGAGGAAAATTTGACGCAGTTTGGGTTATTGTAGATAGGCTGACTAAATCAGCACATTTCATTCATGTGGCAAGTACTTATACTTCAGAGCGGTTGGCTGAGTTATATATCCGGGAGATTGTTCGCCTTCATGGTGTGCCCGTGTCTATCATTTCTGATCGGGGTACGCAGTTTACTTCACACTATTGGAGGGTAGTTCAGCGTGAGTTGGGTATCGAGTGGAGTTGAGTACAACATTTCACCGTCAGACTGACGGGCAGTCCGAGCGTACCATTCAAATATTGGAGAATATGCTTCGCGCTTATGTTATTGACTTTGGAGGTTCGTGGGATTAGTTCTTGCCGTTACCGGAGTTTGCTTATAATAATAGTTATCAGTCGAGCATTCAGATGGCTCCTTATGAGGCGTTATATGGTAGACGATGCAGATCGCCAGTTGGATGGTTTGAGCTGGGAGAGGCTCGGTTGTTGGGTACAGCCTTAGTTCAGGAGGCCTTAGATAAGGTCAAGACTGTTCAAGAGAGACTTCGTGCAGCTCCGTCTAAGAAAAAGAGTTATGCCGATCATAAGGTTCGTGATGTGGCATTCATGGTTGGAGAGAGAGTATTGCTTCATGTGTCTCCCATGAAGGGTGTTATGAGATTTGGGAAGAAGGGTAAGTTAAGCCCCAGGTATATCGGGCCATTTGAGATTCTTGATAGAGTGGGGGAGGTAGCTTATAGACTTGCATTGCCTCCAAGGTTATCCTCAGTTCATCTGGTATTCCACGTGTCTATGCTCCGGAAATATCATGGTGACCCGTCCCACGTGTTTTATTTAAGCTCTGTCCAATTGGACAAAGACTTGACTTATGAGAAGGAGCCGGTAGCCATTTTAGATCGGCAGGTTCGTCAATTGAGATCTAAAAGTTTTCCTTTAGTTCGAGTGCAGTGGAGAGGCCAGTCCATTGAGGCAGCTACTTGGGAGTCTGAGTCAGTCATGCAGAGTAGATACCCACACTTGTTAGCCACTTCAGGTAATTTTCTATTTCAGTTCGAGGACGAACTTGTGTTTTGGAGGTGGAGATTGTGATGACCCAAGGGGTCATTTTATAAAATTAGACTTCGTTCCATGCTTAATAGCCATAAAATGACTAAAATTAAATACCTCGATTTGCATGCGCAGTCCGTGCGTGAAACCTGAAAGCTTTTATGTGGAAATATGAGAAATGGTGATTTTTAGAATTTAAATTTGATAAAAGTTGACTTTGGTCAACCTTTTGAGTAAACGGACCCGGATATGTATTCCGAAAATCCCAGGAGGTCCGCAGTAAAATATGAGACTCAGTCGTATGCCTGGAAATGAATTTCGAGGTCCCAAGCCTTAGAAATCAATTTTTGAAAGAAATTGTTTTGCTGAAATGTTTGTGAATTAAAGAAAAAAATAATGCTAAAAATCATTGGTATCGGGTCCGTATTTTAGTTCTGAAGCCCGGTACAGATTTGTTATGATATTTAAAGGTTAACTGGGAAATTTGGTGAAAAACGGAGTTCGTTTGACGTGATTCGGACATCCGGTTGAGAAATTATGAACTTCAGGAGTGTTTGTTGAAAATGATGAGTTTTGAGGTTTAATTCATAGATTTACATGTTAGTTGCATGATTTTATCGCAAGAGCAAGTCCGCATGATATTTTCTGACTTGCGTGCATGATTTGTTTAGATCCCCGAGGGCTTGGGTGAGTTTCGGATATGCCACGGGGTGTTTTTCACTTAAAAATAACTGCTAGTTTTTCATTTTTGGTGTCTAGGTATTTTATCCTGTGCGATCGCATAGGAAAGTCCGCGATCGCACAGAGTAAAATTTGAGGTCCTGTTTGGTACACTGTGCGAACGCAGCACACAGTGTGCGATCGCAGTAGTCAGCCTCCCCCTACCCTGTGCAAACGCACCCCTACCCCGCGATCGCACTGCTCTAGCCCCCTACCCTGTGCGAACGCACACCACTCCCTGAGAACGCACTACCCAAGTGCCCATACCCTGTGTGATCGCAGCCCATTTAATGCGTCGCATAGAGCCCTAGCCCAACTATTATAAATATCAAATTAAAACCAGGCAGAACCCTTTCTTCTCCAACTTTTCGAGGTTCCAGCCCTAAAAATGTGTTTTATTGAACAATCTTCATCCCCAATTCATAGGTAATCAATTCCAAACCTTGTTCTTTCAATTCTTTATTATTTCGCATCACTTTTAAAGCAAAAACAAAGAATTTTCATGGTAAAAAATTTAGGATTTGGGTAGAATTAGGGAGTTTTGTAAAGATTGAATTTTTGTATCAAATTAAGGTCGGATTTCAAAACTAATAATATATTTGGGTTCGTGGGTGAATGGGTAAACGAAATTTGGTCTGAACCCCGAGTTTGAACCAAGCGGGCCCCGGGTCGGGTTTTCACTTTTTTTTAAGAAAACTTAGGAAAAATTGTAATTTTCAATAAAGTTAGTTCCTTTAGCCTTAATTAATGATATTGAGTTAATTATGATTAGATTCGAGCAAGATTCTAAAGGAAAAGTGATAATTGAGCAGTGAGTGGCCTACGAAATTTAGGTAAGTGTTTGGTCTAACTTTGGCTTGAGGGAATAGGACTCCCCACTTGTTTGCTACGTGAAATGCATGGGCGTGGTTTATAGGTGTGGTGACGAGTATCTATGCACCACCCAAATTGTCTGTTAAACATGATCCCCTTCCCGTTCCCCACTTATTTGATCATTATCTTAATTGTTATATGTTCATTATTGCTTCTATGACTATTTGGCCTTGTTGATCTGTTGTTAGATATTGTTGTGATTATTTGGAAAGAGTATTGGTTGTTTGAGCTGGTTTCTTGCGATATGTATAACGGTTGAGAGGTTTCGCATTATTTTTACAAATTATATATATTTATTTACATTCGTGGTGGTTTCATTTTGATAATATTGAGGAAGTTGTGAGAAATGCAGTCTAATTGTTTCGTAATTGTTTAGGTTCACGTGGTTATTGGGTTTCATTGAGTTATTTCCAATTGTTGTTGTAAGTGTGTTAAAAATGTTGGTTGTTCTCTTGAGTTTTTCATAGTATATAAAGATTGAGCTGGATTGACAGTGTTACGGTGTTTACTTATATTCTGGTTGGTTTTATTGTGAAATGATTTTGGTTAAAGCTTACGAGCTATATGATTTTCTATCTGAAATTGTGGAAATAACAATATTGTGAAAGGCATGGCCTGAATTGTGAAATTCTTTATGAATAAATTGATATGATATGTCTAGTGGGAGCGGGTTGCACGCCGCAACAAGGAGCGATAAGGGTGGACAGGAGGGATCGGGTTGCACGCCGCAGAAGGAGCAATAATGGTGATATATTTAGGGAGGAGCAATAAGGGAGGACAGGTGGGAGCGGGTTGCACGCCGCAACAAGGAGCGATAAAGGAGGACATTTATATTTTTGTTTACTGATTTTCAAAGAAAATAAAGATAAAGCTAAATGTTTATTTTTTTCTGTTTTGTTTTTTTTAAAAACAAAGATTTGAAAACTTAATATTTTATTTTCACGACTTTTCGTATTTCTGGCACTATTTTTATTTAAAGTTAAAGTTTGGAAACTTGGAAATTATTTGAGAGTTGGTTATAGCTGAGGCCTGGAAAAAGCGGCGGAGTTATTTTATTTATGTTGCAGTACTTAATCAATTGTTTAGAATTCTTTCTTGCTTTATATTTATTGTCTCAGTTATATTTTCCTTGTTCGTGTAGAATTGTTTTATTTCGTTATTGTATATATTATGGTCACAGGTTATATGTTGTTAATGCCCTGCTGCAGCCTCGTCACTACTTCATCGAGGTTAGGCTCGGCACTTACTCAGTACATGGGGTCGGTTGTACTGATACTACACTCTGCACTCTTTTGTGCAGATCCAGGTACCGACTAGTAGTAGAGATATTCAGAACGACTATTCAATTATTCGGAGACACGAGGTATATCTGCCGGCGTTCACAGATCCCGAGAGTCTTCTCCTATTTTTATAAACTTTGTTTTATTATATTCAGAACAGTTACATTATTTCTTTCAGCCATTACTTGTAGTATTCTTTAGTAGTTCGTGGATTGTGACACCAGACCCTGGGGTATTCTTAGAATTGTTTACATAATTAGTTCGTGATCCATTTTATTTAAATGGTTATTATTATTATTATTATTATTATTATTATTATTATTATTTTATTTTAGTTTTGTTGGGAATTATTCTAATTAAGTTCCTTTGGAATTTATTTATTTATGCTCAAGTAATTAATAAAGGAAATTAGTTAATCGACTTCTAACATTGGCTTGCCTAGCAAGTGTGGTGTTAGGCGCCATCACGGTCCCTGAGATTGGGAATTTGGGTCGTGACACTTTTAACATTGTTTTCTTACTAAAACCTTTTCAAAACTATATCAAGCACTCTCACTCTACTCTTAGGTCCTTAGGTTCTGCCCCTCTAATGTGTGACTGCTTAGGGATCCCTATAAGATCCCTCTGAACTCTGATGCATTAGAGCTGGCTCTTCCGCACTGCACTTACTCAATTATAGTTGTGAAATTTGGGTGTTAGCATTGCCCGGGCTCCCTTGAGGTCCTTAGGGAACTCTGACACACCCGGATATGGAAAGGCTATGAAACATTTGGGCATTTGAGGTTCTAAGAATCTGGGCCTGTTTTCAGGCTCCCTATAGTGTAACTTCTTATTTTTCTTTATCTATTTATGTAATTCATTCACATTGGTTTGTAATAATTGTTGTAAACGAATATTAGGGATCGATAGTGAAAAGGGGAGGGTAGCCATGTCTATTGTCGATATCAATGGGGTAGAAACCATGCGATTACATTTCTATGTGCGTATTAGAATCCATGTTTAGGATCAATACATGCAAAGCATATCATACATTAGATATCATGCTCTTAAGTTTCATGTATACTGTTTCAGCATTACATTATTTTATCACTTAGAAATCATGCTTCAGGGCTAAATAATAGCACTAATACCAACTGTTGTTCCTACACATTTTTGATGTCATGCTTAACAATGCTGTAATCTTTTGTGCATCCTGCTTTAGGAACTCTACATATCCTGAGATCATGATGTACATTTAGGAATCCTTCTTTAGGAACTCTGCATATAAATCATTCTGCATTTTATATGCGCATCAGATACCATGTTTTAGGACCTCACTAAGTCACACCTAGCTAAGCTACTAATGCATGAAAAGGGACATAAGACAGTCTCACATATGATTATCATGTGTTAGTAAAACTGGTAATAACCCCTGTGTCTTTGCAACACTTAGAACAACATGCTTTAGGTAAAACAGTTTCTAAACTGTTTTAAATAATTCTGGTAATTATTATGCATTCCCCTCACGCCTAGGCAAGCCTTAGGTAACCAACTTTTATAAAACTGGAAAACTATTGCTTTTGTGTTTACTGCCTAATGATTAACAAGCTTAAAATCAGTAGGCAAACTGATTAGGGCCCCTGCTTCTGGGTTTATAAAATAAATCTGCATATCTCTTGTATTCTGATACTCACCTAGACATAATGTTTTAGGATCCTGCTTAATAATACTACCCTTGTTTGTGTTTGAGATGTGCTGTTTACTTGCAATATTTGTGGAGGTAAACCTGAGCCTCTTAATTGCTCCTTTCCTGTTTTATCTGCTAAAGTCCTATTTGTTCTTGCATGTCGCCTTAGTATTTTTTCCTTTTAACCTTAGGCGTCTGACTATAACCGCCTATAGGTAGATGTCCTAAATTCCTCCAGGTCCATTAAGAAGGGACGGGTAACAGCACCCATAGAGATCATTAAACAACACTAGCTTTAATAACCGCTAAGGGGTGAGAAAGGGTAGATATAGATATGATAGCCGGTGCACTAATGCAACGTGTAGCCCCTCTTCTGAGGAGTGATTATCGAGCATTGTACTGGAATGTGATCATATAGGATAAACAACCTAGGACCCCCTATCCCTTACATATGTGTGTTTAGATCATAACTCTTTCAAAAACATATATCTGTGGTTAGACTCTAAAATCTTTTTAAACTTTAGCACATATGTGTGCTTAGACTGCGAATCTTCTCAAAAATCTTTATTTGTTTACCTATGTGCTTTTATTGCTTATGTGCTACCTGTTTTAAAATTCACAAAGTTTTTTTGGCCGGGAACCACAGTTGTAGACTTCGAGAGGTGCCTAACACCTTCCCCTTGAAGTAATTTCAAGCCCTTACCCCATCTCTGGTTATCCAATCTATGTTTGTAAACGGCCCTTAGTAGGTGCCCTAACGCACCTTAATTCGTTAGGTGGCGACTCTTCAATTCCTTACCCCTTTCCCAAAAGAAAACGAGTTATCCCAATAATGTCAAAAACCCTGACTGATCCGAAAGGAGAGGAAAAATGGGGGCGTGACAGTTAGTATTCTATTTTTGTTACATGGCATCTTTGAACGAAAAGTTGTGGGATAGTAAGTATTCATGTTTTTGTGATCCTTGTCCATATTGTAAAGGACCACACTTGTGGCAATATTGTAATATTATTCCCAGGACCGAATTGTGTGCACAATCTCAATCCTGTACTATTTGTGGTGGTAGTTAGAATAATTGTCCTAAGTGTTGTTATCCTACTTCATTCCCTTCTTATGTTGTATCTAATAATTTTTGTGAGTTTGACAGGAGTAACGAATTGGATGATGTGGAACATGATGTTCTTATTATTGATATGCACATGAAATTATTAGAAGAATATGGAGGTTTTCGTGAGAAAATTACGAATGAGATGCAACACCTCATAGAAGAAAGAGTTGAATTGGGACAAGAGATTGACGAATTTGGCAGTTCTATTCACGACTTGGAGGCTCATATGAGTGCAAAGGTTGATGCGTGTAACTCCCAACAATTTAGTGATGAGTTGTGTGAAGCTGAACAAGATATTCTAGGCCAAATTGAGGAGCTAAAACGAGAATTCAAATCATTAGACCATGTTCTTGTGGATGATGCTGAGGTTGACGAAGTATATATTATTGAGGATGTCAAAAATAATGCAGTTTTGGAGTTGGGGCGTGTTGGTCCTCATTCTAATCATTTTTCTACATTATGTTTGGATGGAGACATGGAGATCGAGCCTTTGGAGAGATGTATAGATGAAGAACAAGACCCTTATATTATAAAATTTTCCACACCAAAAAGAAAAAATGACACCCCTCACTTAAAGATCAAGAAGTGCAAGATGCGATATCTATTGCTTGGTTCCTTTATTTTTACACCACCGCCCGCCCCATGAACGTGACAGAAAAATTGATGCAAAGTTGGGGGTGCAATTCATATCCTCAAAATGGAAGGAAAAGTGGTGAAGCGATGGCGTCGTGCCACGAAATAAGGCGTTTGTTGGGAGGAAACCCAATACTATTTTTTTCTTGTTGTTTTTGTTTATTAATATTCTTTTATTGTGTTATTTTTTTGTAGTGTTATTTTTGTGAGGAGTAGGAGCATGGACTCAAAACCAATAGACATGTGAAAAAGCGAGCAGGTGATTGAAACTAGGTATGAGATACCCCTCACAAAAGAATCATACCTGGGGGAAGTCTGAGTACCTGTGAGCTGCTAATTCTTCAGCCTTTGACCTACCAGGGAGTCTCTTTTACCTTGTTATTTACAGTGTGCATTGAGGACATTGCACAATTTTAAGTGTGGGGTGAGGATATTGTTTGGATGATTTCCATGCTATCCTAGGTTAGTTTTAGTTTCTTTCTTAGTGTAGTAGTTTTTATGTAAAGAAAAAAATATTAAAACAAATGAAAAAAATAAAAAAGCAGAAAATTTGAACTTTTCCCGATGATGGAGTTTGTAAACACCTTTCTTGAGGGATTAACGTTCAATGAAAAAGAAAATAAAAATATTTTATTGTTTAGTTAGATAATAATCCCCCTTGGTTTTTTTTTTTGCATCGGTTTTTTCCCAAGGGATGTAACTTGAACCGGGTAAATTTTTTGATTTTTTAGGATTAGATTTTTTTTAGGATTAGTAAAAGAGAGAGAAGAAAACCGTTTGTTACTTGTTTAATACCAGCATATTTAGGCCTAGGCTTGAGGAGTACTTTCCTATCAGTGCTTGAGTAATAGATAAAATAGCAGACTTTCTGACCCCTAAGCTCAACGTTGTGACACTATATATAACTTATTCTTATTTTTCCGTTTGTTATGATCCTGTCTGTCTTAGAATAGAATTGATCCATCTTGATTGATATTTGTGCCATGTGTGGTGAGGATTTATTACATATATTTCATATTTTGCATCTTAGTCTAGAACTTGCCCTGCATGTTATTGAAGCGAAATAAAAGTGTTGCTCTGTTTAGAAGATGATAATAGGCTTTCTTTGATATGTCTTGTGAATTTTAGCTTTTTTCAGATACTGTACCACTAGTTAGCCCGTTGAGCCTGTAGCCTTTTGTTTGGAAGCCGTATTTTTGCCTTGAACCTTTTGTTGAATCCCTAGTTTTTGCAGTCTACTTCTTTGAGCAGTGTTGCTTAGACTGTAATATTAATTGATAAATTTAAAGAAAGGGATAATTAAGTGAATAATGGTGACCAACAATAGCTGAAAAGTGATGAAAAAGCTCTCTCGAAAGGAATGTGACATGAAAAAGGAAAGAGAGAAGTAAACAAATTTTGCTTTGAAAAAAAAAATGAAACGTTCTTGATATGAGGGAAATACTTGCGAAATAATAGATGAAGAGATGACTGAAAAATAAAGTGAAGAGTAGAAAATAATGTGTGCTGAAGTCTAAAAAATACAAAGTACTTAGGGAAATGTAAGTCACTATTATATAGTTCTCCTACCTGTCCTCTAGCCAACATTACAACCCGTTAAAGTCCTATTTGATTCTATACGAGCATAATTAATTAGTAGAGATTTACATAATGGGCAAGCCTATGGTTCTTTGTGCATACATGTGAATTCTTTGTGAGTGCGAGAGTTGTTTTTTGATGCTAAGTCCTTAAATTATATTCATTCTTTGATTTGAGTGCATGGACTATTTATTCTTGTGAGGGCACTTGTTTCATGATAGATAGGTGATGTTATTAGCTTCTTTGACAAAGTAGGTGAGCGAGCATAAATTTGGTGAGTTAGAGTCCGTCTCTGAGGTGAGGAGGTTAGAAGTTTGTTGTTTGTTTGTGACTTGTATATCTTGCATGATGATCAGGAAGTGTATATGTAACGACCCGACTGGTCGTTTTAAGAAATTAAGCTTCGTTCGGTGGAATAAGATTTTGAAAACCTTCACTTTGTGTATATCGAATTGTGTGCGTGGTTGGATTCAGTTACTGGATAATTCGGAGTCGAATTGGAAGGAAAATTTCTATTTTTGAAGCTTAAGTGATGGAATTTGACCGGAGGTTTGACTTTTGAAGAAACGGCCTCGAAATGAGTTTTGGGTGATTCCAACAGCTTCGTATAATGATTTTGGACTTAGGCGCGCATCCGTAATTGGTTTCGGAGGTTAATTTGAGGTAATTTGGCGAAAGTTAGAATTTCAGCGATTTCGGCCGATAGGTGAAATTTTTATATAGGGCTCGGAATGGAATTTCGGGAATGGATGTAGGTCCGTTGTGTCATTTTTAACTTGTCCGCAAAATTTGGCGTCATTCCGGGTTGAATTTATAGGTTTCGGCACGAGTTTTGATATTTGAAGATTTGAAAATTCATAAGTTTGATTTTTGGGTTGATTCATCGTTTTAGTGTTGTTTTATGTGATTTGAAACCTCGGGCGAGTCCATGTTAGGTTATATGACTTGTGTATGTGGTTGGACGGGGTCCTGGGGGCCTCGGGTGTGTTTCGGATAGGCTTCGGGTCAATTTTCTCTCTTTTTGCACTGTTGATACTGTTTCTATTTTCCTTCTATGAGATCGCATAGAAGTGATCGCGATCGCATAGTGTTTCTCTTGACCCCCCCCCCCCACTTTTCCTTCAATGAGATCACATCCAAAGCTTCGTGATCGTTTTGATACTCTATTGAGATACTCCATTGAGATGTGAGTTAAGCGAGCAATGTGATTTTGTTAGCCAAGATGAGTTAGCGGGAGATTTCAATTGGTTTGATATATATTCGGCATGTTATATAGAGTTGAGGGCGAGACCCTCGTGATCGTTTATGGTTTGATATGGTTGGACCGGGCTGAGTACCGCGGTGGAAGTTATATCAGAATGGGATCCTTTTGATTTGTTCATCTGCCTTATTTCTTCCTTGTTATATTGCACTTTTAAGTCAGCATCGATAGAGATTTATGCCTATGGGCTTGTTTGATAGTCCCTTTATATGTTTCTGTTTTCATATTCAGTCATTTCGTTTTGTGCTTCTTTAGTTTAGCTTGCGGGATGTGTGTCCGGTGGTGTTAGCTGTGGCTCGGTGATTCGGGTGTCTAATAATGAGGTCTTCGTGTTTATTGCATCATTTTCAGTACTATGGGGTTGGAAACCGAGTTCTTTCAGATGTGAGGTAAATTGCTAATGTTGAGCTGATTTCGGGTAGCCATTGTGATCAAAAGTGTTATTATGAGCCTATGTGTGATGTGCTATATTGGGTGGTCATGCCTTATGGGTATAGTCATCAGTTAATGCAGCAAGTTGAGGCTAATGCCGGATATGGATTTAGAATCGGGTCTTTTTAAAATAAGTGGAAGGTGAGGAATTGAGGTATGCGGCTTATCGGTGGTGATGAGAAGGCTATATTGCAGTTGTGATGGTGTTATCAGGCTTACTTAGGTCGGGGTGACATGGGATCACCCACAGGTGTGTGTTGGAAGTGTGCAATCAAGGGTTGGATGAGTTCGAGGTGAATCTTGACACATTCGAGGACGAACATTTGTTTAAGAGGGGGAGAATGTAACGACCCGACTGGCCGTTTTGAGAAATTAATCCCTGTTCGGTGGAATAAGGTCTTGAACAACTTCACTTTGTGTATATCGACCTGCGTGCGTGGTTGGATTCAGTTGTCAGATAATCCGGAGTCAAAATGGAAGGAAAATTTCTATTTTTGAAGCTTAAGTGATGGAAGTTGACCGGAGGTTTGAATTTTGAGGAAACGACCTTGGAATGAGTTTTGGGTGATGCCAACAGCTTCATATGATGATTTTGGACTTAGGCGCGCATCCGAAATTGGTTTCGGAGGTTAGTAGAGTAATTTGAGGTAATTTGGTGAAAGTTAGAATTTCGGCGATTTCGGCCGATAGGTGAAATTTTGATATCAGGCTCGGAATGGAATTCCGGGAATGGCTGTAGGTCCGTTGTGTCATTTCTAACTTGTCTGCAAAATTTGGCATCATTCTGGGTTGAATTTATAGGTTTCGGCACGAGTTTTGATATTTGAAGATTTGAAAATTCATAAGTTTGATTTTTGGGTTGATTCGTCGTTTTAGTGTTATTTTATGTGATTTGAAACCTCGAGCGAGTCCATGTTAGGTTATATGACTTGTGTGTGTGGTTGGACGGGGTCCTGGGGGCCTTGGGTTTGTTTCAGATAGGCTTCGGGTCAATTTTTCCTCTTTTTGCACTGTTGATGCTATTTCTTATTTCCTTCTATGCGATCGCATAGAAGTGGTCGCGATTGCATAGTGTTGCTCTTGACCCCCTAGTTTTCCTTCAATGCGAGCGCATCCAAAGCTTCGCGATTGCATAGTGCAACGTTTGGCAGCAGAAAATTTCCTCCTCTACGATCGCACTCTTCAGCTCGGGATCGCACTGTGCATCCTTGGACAATGGCCATTTCCCTTATATACGATCGCAGAAGTATGTCCGAGATTGCATAGCAGCTTTTGGCCAGCTGAGATTTTTCTTCTACGCGATCGCGATTCATTAAATACCTGGGCAGACAGAATCTAATCCAAAAACGAGGGTTAGACCATTTTATTCATATCTTGACTTGTAGAACTCGGTTTTGAGCGATTCTTTGAGGGTTTTTCACACAATTCGATTGGGTAGGTATTCTTCATCTAGAATTATATATATTCCATGAATTATTCCTTGTTTTTATCATTTAATTTGTGTTTTTAGTTGAGGAAATGTTGGTTTTGAAAGAAAACTTTTAAAATGAAAAATCGTGATTTGAGGGATCAAATGATATCAGAATTCGATAAATTTTGTATGGTTGAACTCGTATCGGAATGGGTATTTGGATTTTATAAAATTTAAAGAGTTCAGAGGTGCGGGCCCGGGGGTCGACTTCTGGGTTGATTTTTATATTTTTGTAAAGATTTAAACTTTATTATTCGGAATAGTTCCTTATACGTTTTATGTGTATTTTGAAGTTGTTTTAGTTGATTTTGAGCCGTCCGGAGGTCTTTTTGCCGAGAAGTCATTTTAGAGTATCGGGTTGTCGTCTTCGAGGTAAATATCTTGCCTAACCTTGTGGGGGGGAACTACCCCTTAGGATTGAGTCTTTTATGTTGATTGTAGCCCGCGTACGCGAGGTGACGAGTGCGTACTCGGACTTATTTGCAACTAGATTGGCCTTTTAGGGTTCTTAGGTCCTTATATCCCCTGTGTATGAAGTTGTATTTGTTATATCTAAGTTCCGATTTCTAGTTCATTTCTTTCCACTTAAACTAGAAATTGCTTGCTTAGTTTTCCTTTGTTGCTTATTTGATCGTAATTTGACTTAACTGAAGACTTTATCTTTTATACAGTCGTGCTATATCTTCCTTCATAAATTGCCTATTTGACTAAAATTAGCATAGTCTCGCCCTATAATTGTTTAGCAATGATTGGAATATCAATACGTTGGTGTCAAGCATGCCCGAGAGTCGTACATTGTGATTTATAAGATTTTTCCCTTAAGTGCTACTTAGATTTAGTTGATTGTTTAGGCGAGATTGGTTATAGTTGTTCCTTTTGCCGGGATGATTGATTTCTTATTGAGGATTTGAATATTGTGAATCGTTGCTATATTGGTTTTGTATTACCCTCGTTATATCAGTTCACTTGTGCTTGGTATTTCCCTTCAGTGACTACTTCTTATGAGTGAGTTTTACCATTCTTGTGATTCAAGTCTTTGTATTTATTTGCTCGCCGCACCTTGTATTCTGTCTTTCGTTGCTTTTGCGCCTGTTGTGGCAATGTGTGTTGTTTCTGTCGCATTCTGGTTGGTTTCCCCTGTACTGCATTGCATATTTAAATTGGGACTACGGACGAGATTCTGGAAGCTTTCCCCCTGTATTGCATTGCATATTTAAATTGGGAATACGAACGAGAATCCGGGAGCTTTCCCTTTGTACTGCATTGCATATTTAAATTGGGACTACGGACGAGATTCCGGGAGCTTTCCCTTTGTACTGCATTGCATATTTAAATTGGGACTACGGACGAGATTCCGGGAGCTTTCCCCCTGTACTACATGACAAATTCTGAGTTACAGACTGTGTCCCGGTAGATTTATCTTGAGGAGATTATGATCGAAAGATATTTATTGAAAAGAATAGCCGAAAAAGTATTTTGCCTTGAAGAAAATTATGTCTGGAGGATATTTATTTCAAAGGTATATTTGAAAAGCATTTGTCTTGCAGAAAATGATATTTGGAAGTCATTTATTGGGGAAGTATATTTGAAAATCATGTATTTTGAAGGAAACTATGTTTTAAAGGTTCCTCTTTATATATATATATATATATATATATATATATATATATATNCGATTTAAAGGTTTTCACTCGAAGGTTTGACCAATTTAGTGGGTTGTTGGCTAAGTCCTGATGTAGAATACTAATGTAGTGCTGAGTTACTGGTTTTCTTATTGTGTTGTGGTATTCCGGTTCCGGCTTGTATCTTTGTCTATCATTTCTGTGTATTTTTGGTGTGATCTGTTGTTGTTGCTGCATTTCCTTCCGCCTTGTAAATGTTTTGTTATTTGCTATATTGTGTAGTAATTAGATAGATGTCATCTTCTTCCATTCCTATATTTATGTTTGTTTAGCTTTTAGACCAGTGGTGTCTTGACTAGTCCTCGTCACTACTTCACCTAGGTTAGTCTTGATACTTACTGGGCACCGGTGTGGTGTGCTCATACTACACTTCTGTGCATTTTTGTGTGCAGATCCAGGTAATTGTTGTTAGTAGCTGTGCGGATCATTGCCGAGGAAACTCAAGGTAACCTGCTGCTGCATTCGCAGGCTTCGGAGTCACCTTCATGTTTTCATTTTAACTGTTCTTACTTATTTCGAAAACAGTTGTATTTAGGAGTTGTAGAAGAATTTCGTAGAGCTTATGACTTGTATTACCGGTTTTGGGAAGTTGTAAATTTTGTCAAGATTCTATATCGAGATTGTTGGATTTTCCTTTATTATTATTGTTATTTATTGAATGTTAGGATTACTTAGTCCCTAAGACTAGGTGCCATCACGATACCCAACGGAGGGAGATTTGGGTCGTGACAGGTTGGTATCAGAGATCTAGGTTCATAGGTGCTACGAGTTATAAGCGGGTTAAGTAGAGTCTTGCAGATCGGTACGGAGACGTCTGCACTTATATTCGAGAGGCTACCAAACTATTAGGACAATTTCATTTTTTTCATTCCTATCGTGCAAGTTCATTGACCTTGGAGTTTGAAATTTATCATTATATTCTCTCAAAGATGGTGAGGACACGAGTCGCGGTTCCTGATGATGTTACCCCCGAGATAGATGTCACTAGGAGTAGAGGCCGAGGTCGACGAGGAGTAAGTTCCGTAGTTAGGCCACCTACCAGAGCAGCCGTTGAGGAGCCACTAACAGTTCCAGTTGGGCGACAGGTACCGGAGGCGCCTGTTGTTACCCTCGGCCTTCAGGAGACTTTAGCACAATTTCTGAGCATGTTTGGTACATTGGCTCATGCGAGGTTATTTCAGGTTGCACCAGTTACTTCACTGACCGGGGGAGGAGCCCAGACTCCCAACGTCCACACTCCAGAGCAGCGAGTTCACATTGGTCAGGGTCCAGGTGTCATAGTGACACAACCTGTGGTTCCAGTTCAGTTCATGGTCAGAACATCAACATCTAAGGGAGAGCAGCTTAGATTTGCAAGGTTCAAGAGATATAACTCTCCTACATTCAGCGGATTGGCTTCAGAGAGTGCACATGGTTTTCTGGAGGAGTGCCATAGCATCCTCCGCACTTTGCATATTTTTGAGACAAGTGGGGTTGCTTTTACTACGTTCCAGCTTCAGGGAGAGGCTTATCAGTGATGGCGGGCATGTGAGTTGGGTAGCCCGGCCGAGTCAGCTTCAATTACGTGGAGTCAGTTTTCAGAGATGTTCTTGAGAGAGTTTGTACCCCAGTCCCTTCAGGATGCATGGCGCGTGGAGTTTGAGCAGTTGCGCCTGGGCACTATGTAAGTATTGGAGTATGCTATTAGATTTAGTGATTTGGATAGGCATGCACCTGCCTTAGTCGCTACAGTTGGAGGGCGAGTCCGTAGATTCATTGAAGGGCTCAGGCATGACATTCGGTTTAGCATGGCTCGAGAGTTGGAGTCGTATGTTTCGTTTCAGCAGGTGGTAGGGATCGCTTGCCGGTTAGAGGGAATGTGGGACCGGGAACAAGAGAACAGACGAGATCAGGAGAGAGAGACCAGGGAGGCGAGGAGGCCTCGTAGACCGGAGAGATCTGCTGGTCCATATTTTGGAGGCAGGATGCGACACGGTAGATGTTTTGTGGGTCAGCTAGATCAGTTTGCATTACCGGCTTCGCATGGGGTTTCAGGTACTCGTGGGTCTCAGAGTACTCGTATCGCACAGTTTCCACAGCCACGTAAGCAGAGAAGTTGTTTTGAGTGTGGAGATACCAGTCATAGGGTGAGAGATTGTCCCAGGCTCCGGGTAGATGTGTTACAGCAGGGCATTCGGCTGGGTAAGGGGCGCCCAAGAGGGGGAGGCCCGGCCCGTTGATATGTTTCGTATAGTAGGCTGGAGGACGTTGTATTAGATGTTATCGTACAGGTATTCCTTGATTTGTTACAGAGGGGCACCGTTTGTATTTCATTATAGTTCTGCTGGTCGGGATGAGTTTCCCTTATTTGTTTGCCTTATTGATAAGTGGGTTTCATGTTTTGCACTCTATTTTTCATGCTTGCTCCCGTTGGGAGAGTCTATGGGTGATAACCCGTGTCTATCATTGATTGTTCATAAATTATAGGGGTGAGACTAGAAATGAGTCCATGTTGTTCTTCATGGTGAGCTTTATGTGATTTTCCCTAAGTATTTTGTTTACGAGCTGTAACTTGATACTCCATTGAGATGTGAGTTAAGCGAGCATTGTGATTTTGTTAGCCGAGATGAGTTAGCGGGAGATTTCAATTGGTATCATATATATTTGGCATGGGATATAGAGTTGAGGGAGAGACCCTCGTGATCGTTTGTGGTTTGATATGATTGGACTGGGCTGAGTACCGCAATAGAAGTTATATCAGAATGGGATCCTTGTGATTTGTTCATATGCCTTATTTCTTCCTTGTTATATTGCTTTTTTAAGTCAGTATTGATAGAGAGTTATGCCTATCGGCTTGTTTGATAGTCCCTTTATATGTTTCTATTTTCATATTCAGTCATTTCGTTATGTGCTTCTTTAGTTTAGCTTGTGGGATGTGTGCCCGGTGGTGTTAGCTGTGGCTCAATGATTCGGGTGTATTTTATTGCATCATTTTCAGTACTACGGGGTTGAAACTGAGTTCTTTCAGATGTGAGGTAAATTGCCAATGCTGAGCTGATTTCGGGTAGCCATTGTGATCAAAAGTGTTATTATGAGCCTATGTGTGATGTGCTATATTGGGTGGTCATGCCTTATGGGTGTAGTCTTCATTTAATGCAGCCGGTTGACGCTAATGCCGGATATGGATTTAGAATCAGGTCTTTTGGAAATGAGTGGAAGGTGAGGAATTGAGGTATGCGGCTTATCGGTGTTGATGAGAAGGCTATATTGCAGTTGTGATGGTGTTATCAGGTTTATGTAGGTTGGGGTGACGTGGGATCACCCGCAGGTGTGTGTTGGAACTGTGCAATCAAGGGTTGGATGAGTTCGAGGTGAATCTTGGCACGTTCGAGGACGAACATTTTTATAAGAGGGGGAGAATGTAACGACCCGACCGGTCGTTTTGAGAAATTAAGCTCTGTTCGATGGAATAAGGTCTTGAACAACTTCACTTTGTGTATATCGACCTGCGTGCGTGGTTGGATTCAGTTGCCGGATAATCCGGAGTAGAATTGGAAGGAAAATTTCTATTTTTGAAGCTTAAGTGATGGAAGTTGACCGGAGGTTTGACTTTTGAGGAAACAGCCTCGGAATGAGTTTTGGGTGATGCCAACAGCTTCGTATGATGATTTTGGACTTAGGCGCGCGTCCGGAATTGGTTTCGGAGGTTCGTAGAGTAATTTGAGGTAATTTGGAGAAAGTTGGAACTTTGGCGATTTCAGTCGATAGGTGAAATTTTGATATCGGTCTCGGAATGGAATTACGGGAATGGTAGAGGTCCATTGTGTCATTTGTAACTTGTCTGCAAAATTTGGCGTCATTCCGGGTTGAATTGATAGGTTTGGGGATATTTGAAGATTTGAAAATTTATAAGTTTGATTTTTGGGTTGATTCGTCGTTTTAGTGTTGTTTTATGTGATTAGAAACCTCGAGCCAGTCCATGTTTTGTTATATGACTTTGGTGTGTGGTTGGACGGGGTCCCGGGGGCTTCGAGTGTGTTTCGGATAGGCTTCGGGTCAATTTTCCCTATTTTTGCACAGCTGATGTTGTTTTTGGTTTCCTTCTATGCGATCGCATAGAAGTGTTCGCGATCGTATAGCATTGCTCTTGACCCCCCCAGTTTTCCTTCAATGCGATCACATCAAAAGTTTCGCGATCGCATAGTGCAACGTTTGGCAGCAGAAAATTTCCTCCTCTGCGATCGCACTCTTCAGCTCGCGATCGCACTGTGCATCCTTGGACAATGGGAATTTCCCTTATATACGATCGCATAAGTATGTCCACGATCGCATATCACCTCTTGGACAGCTGAGTTTTTTCTTCTACGCAATCGCATTCCTTCTCACGCGATCACGATTCATTAAATACCTGGGTAGTCAGAATATAATCCAAAAACGAGGGTTAGACCAGTTTATTCATATCTTGACTTGTAGAGCTCGATTTAGCGATTCTCTGAGGTTTTTTCACACAATTCGATTGGGTAAGTGTTCTTCATCTAGAACTATATATATTCCATGAATTAGCCCTTGTTTTTATCATTTAATTTGTGTTTTTAGTTCAGGAAATGTTGGTTTTGAAAGAAAACTTCTAAAATGAAAAATGGTGATGTGAGGGATCAAATGATATCAGAATTAGATAAATTTTGTATGGTTGAACTCGTATCGGAATGGGTATTCGGATTTTGTAAAATTTGACGGATTCCGAGGTGCGGGCTCGGGGGTCGACTTTTGGGTCGATTTTTATATTTTTGTAAAGATTGAAACTTTATTATTCGGAATAGTTCCTTACACGTTTTATGTGTATTTTGAAATTGTTTTAGTTGATTTTGAGCCGTCCGGAGGTCTTTTCGCCCGAGAAGTCATTTTAGAGTACCGGGTTGTCATCTTCGAGGTAAGTATCTTGCCTAACCTTTTGTGGGGGAACTACCCCTTAGGATTGAGTCTTCTATGTTGATTGTAGCCCGCGTACGCAAGGTGACGAGTGCGTACTCGGACTTATTTACAACTAGGTTGGCCTTTAGGGTTCTTAGGTCCTTATATCCCCTGTGTATGAAGTTGTAATTGTTATATCTATGTTCCGATTTCTAGTTCATCTCTTTCCGCTTAAACTAGAAATTTCTTGCTTAGTTTTCCTTTGTTGCTTATTTGATCGTAATTTGACTTAACTGAAGACTTTATCTTCTCTACAGTCGTGCTATATCTTCCTTCATAAATTGCCTATTTGACTAGAATTAGCATAGTCTCGCCCTATAATTGTTTAGCAGTGATTGGAATATCTATATGTTGGTGTCAAGCATGCCCGTGAGTCGTACATTGTGATTTATATGATTATTTCCTTAAGTGCTACTTAGGTTTAGTTGATTGTTAAGGCTAGATTGGTTATAGCTACTTTCCTTGTCGGGATGATTGGTTTCTTATTGAGGACTTGAGTATTGTGAATCATTGCTATATTGGTTTTGGTTTACCCTCGTTTTATCGGTTCACTTGTTCTTGGTATTTCCCTTCAGTGACTACTTCTTATGAGTGATTTTTACCATTCTTGTGATTCAAGTCTATGTATTAATTTGCTCGCCGCACCTTGTATTCTGTCTTTTGTTGCTTTTGCGCCTGTTGTGGAAATGTGTGTTGTTTCTGTCGCATTCTGGTTGCTTTCCCCCTGTACTGCATTGCATATTTAAATTGGGACTATGGACGATATTCCGGGAGCTTTTCCCCTGTACTGCATTGCATATTTAAGTTGGGACTACGTACGAGATTCCGGGAGCTTTCCCCCTGTACTGCATTGCATATTTAAATTGGGACTACGGACGAGATTCCGGGAGCTTTCCCCCTGTACTGCATTGCATATTTCAAAGGAAATTCTCTATTTTGAAATAATTATATTCAAAGCTTTCAATATAAACTTACGATTTAAAGGATTTCACTCGAAGGTTTGACCAATTAAGTAGGTTTCTGGCTAAGGCCTGATGTAGAATACTAATGTAGTGTTGAGTTACTGGTGTTCTTATTGTGTTGTGGTATTCCGGTTCCGGCTTGTATCTTTGTCTATCATTTCTGTGTATTTTTGGTGTTGTTCCGTTGTTGTTGCTGCATTTCCTTCCGCCTTGTAAATGTTCTGTTATTTGCTATATTGTATAGTAATTAGATAGATTTCATATTCTGCCATTCCTATATTTATGTCTGTTTAGCTTTTAGACCAGTGGTGTCTTGACTAGTCCTCGTCACTACTTCACCGAGGTTAGTCTTGATACTTACTGAGCAACCGGTGTGGTGTGCTCATACTACACTTCTGTGCATTTTTTTGTGCAGATCCAGGTAATTGTTGTTAGTAGCTGTGCGGATCATTGCCGAGGAAGCTCAAGGTAACCTGTTGCTGTGTTCGCGGGCTTCGGAGTCACCTTCATGTTTTTATTTCAACTGTTCTTACTTATTTCTAAAATAGTTGTATTTAGGAGTTGTATAAGAATTTCGTAGAGCTTATGACTTGTATTACCCGTTTTGGAAAGTTGTAAATTTTGTCAAGATTCTATATCGAGACTGTTGGATTTTCCTTTATTATTATTGTTATTTAGTGAATGTTAGGCTTACCTAGTCCCTAAGACTATGTGTCATCACGATACCCAACGGAGGGAGATTTGTAGTATATCTAATGGTTTGAGTTGCTAAAGGGCCTAATGGTTAGTATCAACCGAAGTGGTGGTGTTTCTAGGCTGTGATTTATTGAGAGTAGTTTTAATGCTTACTCGAGGACGAGCAAGTGTCTAGGTGTGGGGGTGTTGATGTTCGGCAAAAAATGCATATATTTTCCCATTGTTGCCTCACATTATAATACTTTTTAATCATCTTTTGAGTGTTAATTATATTACTTTGTGCTTAATAATATGTTTTAATTGTGTCGAAACAAAGCAGTGCGAAGATGAAGAGATTTGGAGCAAAATTGAATAAAACACGGAAGAAAAAAAAAGGAGACAAAGGGAGACACCGTTTGAGTTTTGTCCCCCAATTGCAAGACAAAGAAAAAGGGTGGAAAACAATCTTCAATTGGAATTGAGATGAAAATTCTACGTTAAACTCACTGTTTTCAGCCCCAGGTGGAGCGCGAGGCACTGCCCTGGACACTCGAGGCGAGAACTTTTTCTAATTCGTTCGGGACAAGGTTATTCGGTCAAAGACCCCCACTCCCCAACTCGTATAAAAGGGGTCCTAAACCTAATTGGAGGGGATATAACATACATTGAAGGAGAATTGACATGGAGGAAGATACACCACGCTTGGAGGAGGCTTTCAATTAGTTTTTCTTCTCTTCTCTTCCTTTAATCTCATAGTTTGTTAGTTCTAGAGTTTTGGGGGTACTGGATGAACGTTGTAGTTTGAAGCTTGAATTGTTCTTATTATTTTATCATATTGGTTTACTTATTTGATCTTGCGCTTTATTATTTTATTTCTTGATCACCAATTGAATACTATCTACTAATCTAGGATTGAACTCGGGAGAGGGAATTCTAGATTGCATATAAGATTTAGTAGAGAAAGATATTAACTCTGAGGGGGGCGAATTTGCGGTTAGGATAGGAATATACCTAATAGCCTTGTTTGGTTACTATACAGGAATAATTAATGCGTTTTTATTAATTCTAATTCCATAGGAATATAGGTGTTAGATTATCTTGAATAGGCGAATAGTACTTCGGGAGAAGGCTACGAGCAATATTAACCTTGTCAACCAATAGACCAGATAAATTAATTAGACAATTTAAGTGGAAAACTCAACAAGATTGTTAGCTAACCCATAATTCTAGAATATTCACTCACATTGAATTCGTCTTTAAGCTTGTCGTTGTTTTCTTTAATTTCTTAGTTTGTTACTCTAGATTAGTTTGAGTTAATTATTAATACTTTAGGATTCGCTTGAATAGATTAATTGTCTTATTTTAATTTAGTAAAATATTTAATCACAAATCCCCGTGGGTACGATTTCTGGACTTACAATCCTATATTACTTGTCGACCACGTATACTTGCGTGTGCGTTTGGGAGCTACAGGAAGACCAAAATTTATATCAATTTGGGAAAAATTCATAGAACAAACACCTCTAAAGGGAAATGTAAGAATTGATTTTAATACGGTATTAGACTTTAAGACAATCTATTTTGAAAGATTTAAGGGAATATCTGGATCTCTTATGATGATGTTTAAATGGTGTTGACCCAAGTCACTGCATGGTTTTGAAAATTGACAAATGCCTACCCAGTTGAACCAGGTCCATCAGGGTAAACATCTCGAACGAACCAAGTGGCACAAGAACCGTACATGCACAGGAGATAAACGTGGTATGTGAATTATCCATGAACTAAGAGGTTGTCTCCTAATGCGTAAAGGTTGAAAATTGATAAGGGGTTAGAATTCGAGTTCAGGAAGGACATAAATAAAGGAAGGAAGTTGAGATAAACAAAAACTCTGTTTGGCTCAGAGTTGTAGTGAAGAGTTTGGGAAAATCCTACTGAGGAGTAGGTCATGATTTTTCACCTTTTGAGCCGGGTGTTTTCCACGTAAAAATCTTTGTGTTTTTACTTTACTGCATTTATTATTCCGCACTAGTAGAAGTTGGAACACCAAGAAGAACCAGGTTCTTCTATTGAGATAGCACTCAAAAATTGGACACCACACAAATCACCCCCCCCCCCNAGGATGAAGGACCACCTGATTGGAGAAGGCTATGAACTCTGGGATATAGTCACTGATGGTCCTCTAGCTACTATGATGAAGACTGTTGAAGGTATAGATGTACCAAGAACTAGAGATGACTGCACTGCTGAGGATCTGAAGAAATGGGAAAGGAGTGCAAAGGCCAAGAAGTGGCTAGTGTGTGGACTAGGTCCAGACGAGTATAGCAGAATCCAAAGCTACACCACTGCCAAAGAAATCTGGGATACCTAGCAAGTAGCCCATGAAGGAACACCTCAGGTAAAAAGATCAAGAGGTACTCTTCTATACTCACAGAATGAAAACTTCACTATCAAAGAAGGAGAGATAACCCAAGAGATTTACACAAGGTTCACAACTTTGACAAATGAACTTAAGTCTCTTGGTAGAGTCATTCTTGAAGAGGACAGGGTAGAGAAGATCCTGACAAGGGTCTTACCAATCTTATGGGAAAGAAAATCACTGCTATCCAGGAATCCAAAAATATGGCAACCCTCAGATTGGATGAACTAATTGGAAACCTTACTGCCTATGAGCTCAGAAGACAGACAATGAAGATGGATGGTCCAAAGAAGGAGAGGAGTCTAGCACTGAAATCACTGAGGGAGCAGATCTTGAGGAAGATGAGATGGCCATGATTATCAAAGAATTTAGAAACTTTCTAATAAGGAAGAAGGGCATCTCTAGAGGAGGAAATTACAACAAAGCAAAAGCTCCAGAAAGGGCAACCAACGAGGGATGCTACAAGTATGGAAAGACTGACCATCTTATCAAGAACTGCCCTCAGTGGGAAGTAGAATGGAAAACTGAGAGATATGAAAGAAGGAACAGGAAGAAGGAACATGTCCAACCCAAGAAAACCACAACAAAATCTATGGTTGCTTCTTGGGGGAAAGTTCAGATGAAGAATCAGAAGATGGTGAGAATGAAGATCAGGAGCTCATGGAAATTGGAGAATCCGATGAGGAATCACATGAAGAACCAGAGGTAAGTATCTCCCATCTTAAAAATAAAATAAAGTTCCTATCTAAGGAAATACTCTTTGACTTGCTACGGATGACTCCGAAGAAACAACCAAAGAGAAGGAACAACTCTCTACAGAATGTGAAATACTAAAAGCAAAATGCATGAACCTGGAAATCAGACTTAGTGAATCTGAAAGAAAAACACTGTCTTGTTGAACTGGGTTCATCCACTTGAAACTGAGATTCTAGAACTAAAATCTGAAAACTTAAAGCTAAATCTAGGATCCAGTAAAAAGGTTGTTGATCATTCTCATATAATGTTAGAAGAAAATGTGGGAAAACTAAAAGATAAGACGTATGCCAAGGATGAACAGATAAGAACTCTTAAAGAAGAACTTGGCAATGTCAAACATGAATTAGATCGAACTTGTAAATGGAATAAATCCTCTGATTCCTTGATATGGCTGAGAATCATAGTAGCAACCGGAGAGGGATTGGTTTGGAAGTCAATTGCGCAAGTAGGATCCCAAAAGCAAGTATCTCACTCTCCCTGAGAATAAAATCTGCACCCATTGTGGTAAAACTGGCCACTACAAAATTGAGTGTACTGCAAAAGAGCAGGCCACTCGAAGAAATGAGAGGTTTGTTAAAAAGAAAAATTGGCTACCAAATTGGGCTAGAAAAAGCTTGATCCATCCATTCTCTCATAGAAAAAGACCCAAACTAGCTTGGGTTCTTAAAACTAACCTCTGATTCCTTTTTGTAGGTTCAAGTGAGAGGATGCAGCCAACTTTGGTATTTGGATAGTGGCTGCTCAAAGCATATGACAGGGAACATGGAACAGTTCCTTTCACTTGAAAGTCTCAAAGGAGGAAATGTCTCCTTTGGAAACGGAAAGAAAGGTGAAATTATTGGGGTTGGTAAGGTAGGTAAGGATGACACACGATCCACTGAACATGTGTATCTGATAGATGGATTGAAATATAGCCTGATCAGTGTGTCACAACTGTGTGACAGAGGTAACCTGGTTGCCTTTACTTCCACAAAATGTTTTGTGATTAACCTGCTTACTGACAAGATTGTTTTGCAGGGAAAAAGAATGAATNGCAAGTCTAAATCAACTAAACAAACTAGTCTTTAAAGACTTAGTGGTAGGGCTTCCTAATATTAAGTTCAAGGAAGACAAAGTTTGTGAGGCATGTGCAAGACGAAAGCAGGTAAGATCTTCTTCCAAAAGTAAGAAAATGGTCAGTACCACCAGGACGTTGGAACTGGTTCATATGGCCTATGTGGTCATACGAGAACTCTGAGCAAAGGTGGTAAGAAATATGTAATGGTTCTAGTTGATGACTATTCAAGGTTCACTTGGACATTATTTCTGACATCTAAGGATGAAGCATTTGATATGCTCACATCATTTGTTTAGAAAACTCAAAATTAGTTAGGAAATCAACTAGCATCAATAAGATCTGATCATGGTATTGAATTTGAGAATGCAAAGTTTGCTGAGCTCTGTGATGAACATGGTATGAATCACAATTTTTCTGCCCCTAGAACCCCACAGCAAAATGGGATTGTTGAAAGAAAGAATAGAACTCTTGAAGATATGGCAACAACCATGCTTCTTTATAGCAAAATACCCCATAGCTTCTGGGCAGAAGCAATAAACACTGCATGCTATATAATAAATAGATGCATGACCAGCCCTCTGGTAGATAAAACTCCTTATGAATTACTTAAAGGGAGAAAGCCCAACATATCCCATCTTAGGGCTTTCGGATGCAAGTGCTTTGTGCATAATAATGGAAACGATTCCCTAGGAAAATTTAATCCCAGAAGTGATGAGGGAGTATTCTTGGGATATTCATCACATAGCAAAGCTTATAAAGTGTATAATAAAAGAACTATGTGTGTAGAAGAAAGTGTACGTGTTGTCTTTGATGAAGCTAACACTCTTGCTGAGAGACAAGAACCAGAAGATAAGGAGCTAGGACTGGTGAGAAGCAATGAAAACATTGAAGCAAACATGGAAGATGGAACAGGTGATGGACCAGGTCTAACTACCCCAAGCAACACGACATGAGAAACTCAACATGTGAACCTTGGCCCTGATCCTGTTCCACAACAACAGGAAACCATGGAACTATCCAGGAGTGAACAGTTGGTTCTCAAACCACACAGATATCAGAGTTCTCACCCTCTTGAGAACATCATAACAGATCTAACATGTGGAATCAAAAAAAGATCCTCCTTGAAAAATCTGTGTGTGTTTGATGCCTTTCTATCCTTGATTGAACTCAAAGAACATTGGTGAAGCCCTACAGGATGCTGATTGGGTAAATGCCATGCAAGAAGAGCTGAATCAATTTGAAAGAAGTCAAGTGTGGCACTTGGTACCCATACCAGTAGACATATCAGTGATTGGCACAAAGTAGGTCTTTAGGAACAAGCTTGATGAGGATGGAACTGTTACAACAAACAAGGCTAGACTGGTTGTTCAAGGATATAGTCAAGAAGAGGGAATTGACTATGATGAGACCTTTGCTCCTGTGGCAAGACTGGAGGCAATCAGACTTCTTATAGCATTTGCTGCACATATGGAATTCACTCTCCATCAGATAGATGTTAAGAGTGCTTTCCTCAATGGCTGTCTGAAGGAAGATGTATTTGTCATACAACCTCCAGGTTTTGAAAGCAAGGAGTCACCTGACCATGTATACAAACGTGACAAGGCTCTTTATGGTCTCAAACAAGCACCAAGATCATGGTTTGAGCGCCTATCAAAATTCCTGCTAGAACATGGATACAAACGAGGTAAAATTGACAGCACTTTGTTCTTAAAGGAAAAAGGTAAAGAACTCCTGGTTGTGCAAATATATGTGGATAATATCATATTTGGGGCGACTTATGAAAAATTGAGTAAGGAGTTTGCTATACTTATGGGGGAGTCAGTTTGAGATGAGTATTATGGGTGAGCTAAACTTCTTCTTAGTCTTGCAAATCAAGCAAAATTCAAATAGAACGATGATCTATCAACAAAAGTATGTGAAAGAATTGCTCAAGAAATTTAAAATGGAAGACTCAAAGGAAATAGACGCCCCCATAGCCACAACTACAAAATTAGATGTGGATGAACCTGGTTCATCCATTGATCAGAAGCTATACAGAGAGATGATAGGGTCTCTATCACTACCAGCAGACCTGATATTGTGTTCAGTGTAGGACTGTGTGCTAGGTTTCAAGCAAATCCAAAGGAGTCCCACCTAACTGTAGTGAAGAGAATTTTGAGATATCTGAAAGGCACCACTGATTTGTGCCTTTGGTATCCTAAAGGTAGTAATTTTGACCTTGTAGGATATGTTGATGTTGGTTATGCAGGTTTCCTGGTTGATACGAATAGTACTTCAGGCATGACTCACTTCTTGGGCTCCTGCCTTGTGTCTTGGGCCACCAAGAAACAAAATTCAGTAGCCTTGTCTACAGCTGAGGCTGAATATGTGGCTGCAGCCTCATGTTGTGCTCAGTTGCTATGGATTAAGCAACAACTCATGTATGTATAGAGGTTGGATGCATTCCTATTTTCTGTGACAACACTAGTGCAATAAGTATGACGAAGAACCCGGTTCATCATAAAAGAACTAAGCACATAGATGTTAGACACCATTTCCTAAGGGATAACTATGAAAAAGAAATGATCTCAATCGAATTTTGTGTTACTGACCAATAAATTACAGATATCTTTACTAAAGCACTAAGTAGGGAGCATTTTTAGAGAAACCGACTTGAATTAGGGATGATTAATATCACTTAATTGAAAAAAAAATATTTTTTTTGGCTAGAAACACTAACATAGATAATCGACCAGACTAATCATTGCTCAGCATCATGACTTTACTGTCATACTCTCTTGCCATGTATTAATATGATTCCCTGGTTGCTAATGATGTTTCTCTATCTTTGTAAATTGAGGCAAATTAAAGACTTTAACACGATGAACCTGGTGCATCCCTGCTGGTTCATCTGACTGACAAGGTACGTGCTCATCTCCATACAATTATTGATTAATTACAGTTACACATGAGTAGGATTCTATCTATATTTGGTTAATTTCAAATTCTTTATACTTATTCCTAAATGATCCCATTCCAAGAAGTCCCATCGGTACTCAATTAGCCTAGAGGTAGGGAACTCTTAACTATCTAATAAATGACACTCCTACATCTATTAGACTCCCACTTGAGTAAATATTCTGCCCGTTGTATAATTAATAACCACATCTTGTAAAAGGGCCATCATTACCTCCCTTCTTAATAACATAATAAGTCGAACCAAGATCATTATTCTTCTAACCAAAAATGATCATCTCTTTACTTCCAAAAATACATAACAATGTCTTCACCACCCCCTGCTTCATCTTCTTACACAAACTCTGATCATGAGGAAGAAAATTCCAGTCCTAATTCTACTTCAGTTTAAAGTTCACATTCACCAAACAGATCTTCATCTCCCAAAAATCCTCCAGTTCTTGAACCCACACCTAACCCTCCAGCCCCCAGGGCACGAAGAGTAAATGTTTTGGCTAGAAAATCAGTTGCTTCTGGCTCTCGTGCAAAATTCTTGGAGGAAATTCTTAAAGCCAGCGAGGTTCATATGTCTGAATCTTCAAGTGAATCCTTCAAATCCGCTAATGAGGATGAAGCACCAGGTTCATCCAGCTCTGAGCAAGGTAATCTTGATGTTGAATCTGAAATTGCTACTACTAAAAACAGGTTTGTGTTGGTTGGGTCAGTTGTTGATGTAGAAGTGCCAGATAGCCAAAGAAAACTAGGAAAAATCTTGAGAGAAAGGGAGAAGGAGGTTTTGTAAGGGGATTTGGGGAGGATAGTGCCACGTTGGCTATTTGTGGCACCACTCCTGTGATAAATGAAAAAGAAATCACAGATTTAGGGGGAAGTATTGTTGGGGAAGCAGCAGCGGGTTTAGAGAGCCTACAAAAATCAACAGATGAACCTGGTTCATCTGTCGAGGAGACTTTGGCTGAGATGTTGAGGAAGTTGGGGGAGTCCTACAATCCCAAGAGGAAAAGAACTTCAAAATCAAAGAAAGTTACTACCCCAAAGAAAAGAAAAGTTTCAATATCTGCTGATGTTTCTACCACAAAGGTTCATGCTACAAGAAGTACCGTTCGACAAGGAGAAGAGGAGTTAGAAAGGGCTCTAAGAGAGAGCAAGAAAAAGAAAGCTTCCAAGGGAAAGACAAAGTTAGGAGAGCCTATTGAGGCTGTTGATGTTGATGAGACGATGGACCTGGTTCATCATGAGGAGCAGACAACTCCAGTTGTGGTTGAGACACCCAAGCCCAAGAAGGCTAAGGCTTCTTCAAAGAAGTCAGCTTCTATGTCTGCCACACCCTCAAGCACAGCTAAAAGGATCAAGTCCAAGGCCAAGAAAGTGAAAATTGTTGAAGAAGAAAGTGAATGGAGTGGAGGAGAAGAGGAAATATCTGGTGAGCAATCTGACAAACTCACCAATTTGGCAAGGCTACTATTCTAAAAGGAAAGATGGTGAGAGATCTGGAAGAATCAGGAATGATCTTTTTGTTGAATGCACTGGATGTGCAGGGATGGATGGACTTGGTCCTTCAACTGGAAGGAAAGAACTGGTGGAGTTTACGACCAATTAAAGTGTGAAGGATGGCAGGGTAACCTCCACAATCAAGGGGATTCAGATCATATTTGATGCAAAGGAGCTGGGAGAGGTTCTGAATATCCCTGCTGAGGGATATGACGATTACACTAGGCAAAGATGGCCCAGTCTCGATGGAATGGCCTCAGCTATCAACATCACCAGATTATTTTGTGAAAATGAGAAGGAAATTGAGCCAAGGACAGTGTTCAAAAGTGAAATGCAGCCCCAGAACAAGCTACTCTTCGAATTTGTGATTAAGTTTCTGCTGCCAAGACAGGAGCATAGACACATCGCTTGTTAGATGGACTTAACACTTATGGAGTGACTGTATAGGGGAAAGCAGATTAATTGTCCAGCTTTCATCTTCCAGCTCTTGGACAGAGTTGTAAATGGAACCAAAGCACACGTTATTCCTTATGGATTTATTCTGACAGCTGTGCTTGCCCACTTTGCGGTTCCTGTGAAGAAAGCTGAGATGGCTACTGCTAAGGATTATTTTGGGAAGAACACTTTGCTGACATGTGATTATATTGTCAATGTTCCTGAGGATGAACCTGGTTCATCTAGGAAGCAGCCAGTCAATAGCAAAGCCAGGTCATTGGTGCAGGAAGGAGAGATAAAGGATGCGGAGATCCTTCGATTGAATTCTCGCCTTCATGAGGTTGAAGCTGAGCAGGATGCTCTCTTATCTGAACTAGCCAAGGAGAAGGAGAAAAATGAAGGTGTTCTTCAACAAATGCTTTCTCTCCTTCAAGCAAAGACCCTAACCTCATTTGCCCCTTCCCAACCTTAGGAATTCCAGAGCTACCAAAACCCCTCTTAGCCCAGTTGTTCTGTTTCTGTTTTTGTTATTTTTGCTCATGATAGTGACTCCTTTATTTTTTTTGTATGGTGCTTGACTTGCGTACTAATCAATGAATTTTGTTATTTTTGTTATTGACTTGTCTCAGTTTCTTAGATAGCTTACATTTATTGGTTCCTTTTCATGATTAATCATGTTTACACCTGCAGTTGCCTCAATGGCCATGAGTAATTGTTAACAACTCTGGTAAGTTTATCATTTTGCAACTTTTCAATGATGCCAAAAGGGAGAAGATATGATATGTTCTTTTTAAATTTCAAAAGTTGTGATAGTTATAACCTAATGAACCTGGTTTCTCCATGATAAATGATTAAAACCATACAAAGTGTTTGAAGTTTATACAGGGTTTAGCAGAGAGTTTGTCATCATCAAAAAGGGGGAATTTGTTGACCCAACTCACTGCATGGTTTTGAAGATTGAAAAATGCTTACCCAGGTGAACCAAGTCCATCAGGGTAAACATCTCGAACGAACCAATTGGCACAAGAACCGTACATGCACAGGAGATAAACGTGGTCTGTTAATTATCCATGAACTAAGAGGTTGTCTCCTAATGCGAAAAGGTTGCAAATTGATAAGGGGTTAGAATTCGTGTTTAGGAAGGACAAAATAAAGGAAGGAAGTTGAGATAAACACAAACTCTTCCACCAAGGAAGAGTTGCATTAGAAATAAACAAGAACATCTTAACTTCTGGCGCTATATAATGTTGAAGTATTCCTACTGAAGATTCATTACAGACAGAATTGAAGCAAGAACTGAAGGCAAAATTACCCAGAGAAATTTTGCAAGCAAAATCATTGTGCGATACAAGGCTACTGACCAGCTAGAAGAACCAGTTCCATCAGTTTGTCTTTCGAGTCTAGTTGGTTGTAGTAGGTGATTTAATAGTGTATCTTTCAGCTTTATTAGAAGCACTTGTAATAGGTACACATTGTTCCAGTTAGAGTTAACTTGAAGCTTGTCGCAATTAGCTAGGGGCTAGTTTGCTACAAAGGGATTAGAGTTAGTCCTAGGTTTACAAAAGAGTTTATTTTGTAAATATTTCTTGGCTCAGAGTTGTAGTGAAGAGTTTGGGAAAATCCTACTGAGGAGTAGGTCGTGGTTTTCCACCTTTTGATCCGGGTGTTTTCCACGTAAAAATCTCTGTGTTTTTACTTTACTGCATTTATTATTCTGCATAAGTAGAAGTTGGAACACCAAGAAGAACCAGGTTCTTCTATTAAGACAACACTCGAAAATTGGACACCACACAAATCACCCCCCTTCTTGTGTGGTATGGACGTATAAAACATCAAATGGTCACCTAATTTTGACCTATATAAAGAAATATCTCTTGCTGTGGTTTGGGTTCTGCTTCCGGAGTTGCCTTTTCATGTATTCAGATGGGATTATTCAAGACAAGTCTTTGAACAAATTGTCGCCTATGAAAGAGGACATAGCCACTATTACAAGAACCAAGCCATATTTAGCAAAAGTGAGGGTTGAAGTTGGCCTTATAAAGCCTCTGGTATTGAAGGAGATGGATCTGGACTAAAGGGAAGAGATCAAAAACTTGAGTATGAAGTTACAAGGTCACAAAATCTTGATATGAAAATTACAAGGTCAAGACATCTTGATATGCAAAATTGAGGCAAAGAAAAAGGAGCAGGCCACAGCTTCAAGACACAATGCTAAAGAAGAAACTAAAGATCCTTTAATCCAGAACTAGAACAATACTAGAGGCGAGAACACGGCTAACACAACACGAGTTCTAAACTTTTTCAAATAGAACAATGATGGATTCATTGAAGTCCAAATTAAAAGGATAAGGAGGAAACAAGTTGTTCGACGTATCCATATGTCACGACCCAAAAGACCCCTCCGTAAAATGTCGTGACGGTACCTAGTCTCTACGACTAGGTAAGCCTAAAAAATTGCGAAAATAACAAAAATAAAAGTAAAACTTAACAACTAACTGCAATAGATAACCGAATAACTGGTGACGATGCCGCTCGGCATGTACAATAACCAATACTCTAGAAATACACAGTCTTTCCAAAATTCGGAACATCGTAAGTCACAAGCTACAGAAGGAAAATAGTATATCTATACACCAAAGTCTAATAAAAAGAAATATATGAGGTATTCGACATAGAGGAGAATAGAGGGGGACTCCGAGGCAGAGGCGGCTCAAGAAGATTGATGTTCTAAAGCCAATTTTTAATCTGGGGCCTTTCCGAAGAAAAAATAATAATTCATCTATATTTTTAATTGAAGTCTATTTTTCTAGATTTTTAAGAAGTAAAGTTGAGTAGTTTCTTTTTTATAAATAATTTAATCTCTCCTAAGATATTGTTGATCTTAGATAATAGAACCAGATTCAAGAAGTTGATAACTTGATATCGAAATAATTTTTGATATTCTAATATACTTGTTGAAACGCTTAAAACCTAAGGGGAAAAAGGAAAAAAAGAATGTGAATATAGTTTTATTCAACAGTACTCTTTAACTCTTGTTTTTTATAGATAAATTAAAACTCTTTTCTTTCTACAGAGAACAATATAACTTTTGATTGGAGAAAGAGAATCACTCCCCCTAAACGTTTGTCGCAAATGTAAAACTTTTCATTATTTAAATTTTTTGATTAAAATAATTAGTGAAGTACCTATATTATTATTCTCCTTTTACACTTCTCAGTGTAATAAACTTTTAGAATTCAATTTTTGGTATCTTGAATAGTCCAAGTCTTATTTTTTATCTTTACCTTTTAAAAAAATATATTATTTTTTTATTTTAAAATACCCAATATATTTAGACCCTACCTCTAAAGATTGTTGTGAGATTTATATGATCTAACTTACCTAATTAATTAGATATATTGGGTTCGAGTCATGTGGTTAAACAAATTCTGTTAAAATGTGTTCTCTCTGTTACTAGGCCTTACGTAGTACGAATCTGGATTAGTCGAGATCTCAATACAAATACGAGTAGAATACAAAAAGAAAAATTTGGGGCCTCCAAAATTTGGGGGCCTAAAGCCTTTTCTTTAGTGGCTTGACCCTTGGGTCGCCCCTACTCCGAGGTCTACATACGCGGTAGATATACCCTGAAGTCTCCAAACTGTCTCTGCTAGCTGATAATGTGGCTGATAATGAGCACCTGGATCTTCACACAAAACATGTACAGAAGAGTAGCATGAGTACACCACAATGGTACCTAGTAAGTGCTAATCCTAAGCTCGATCGAGTAGTGACGAGGTCAGGTCAGTCCCACTGGTATATAATAAATAAAGTATGAGAATATATAACAGTATATTAAGGAGACTGGAATTTAACAAAAGGAAAATACAGCAAAATAATAGTACAACACACAGGGATAACAACAGGGGATCTCCCGAGATACCGTCTCGTAGTCCTAAAGTAAATAAGCAAAGATATCTCCCGAGGTACCGCCTCGTAGTCTCAAAAGTAAATGTGCAGGAGAACTCCCGAGGTACTGCCTCGTAGTCTCAAAAGTAAATATGCAGGGAGAACTCCCAAGGTGCTGCCTCGTAGTCTCAAAAGTAAATATACAGAGAGAACTTCCGAGGAACCGCCTCATAGTCTCAAAAGTAAACACAAAGCTCAAACCGATAAATTCAACAGTTAACGCAAGATTTCTACAATTAATACTGATAAATAACAAGGAAAAAAATAGGAAATCAACTAGGCATACTGCACAGAGTTCATATAAACAGTTAAATCACGTGGACATGCGATATTAGTCTAAACAAGATAACTACACATGTTGGTATAACTCAATTAAGAATGAAAACAGGTTACTAGTCAGTAAAAATCGGGTTGTTCAACAATAGCCTGTGTACGCACTCGTAACCTTGCGTAATCAATCTGTAAGAATGCCTTTTCCTCGATTATCCAAATTCTAAGGGGATTTTCCCCACACAAGGTTAGGCAACAGACTTACCTTGAACCAAGCTCAAATCAATCTGTAAGAATGCATTTTCCTCGATTATCCGACTCCGATTGGCCCAAATCTAGCCACACAAAATTACATATCATGAATACAACTATAATAGACTAAGCCAATTAATTAAATATAGACTTTAACAAGCAATTCGAAAATTGCCCTAAAAAGTCTCCCCAGGCCCACGTCTCATTATCGGGTAAAAGCCACAAAATATGAACACACATTCACTCACGAGTCTAACCATATTAAATTTACTAAAATCCGACACCAGATGGCCCTTCAAATCCCCAAATTTCACTCTCCAAAGCCCTAGCCTCAAACCCTAAAATTTCACCTAAAAAATACACTAACTAGGTGGGAAATCAGTGGGAAACACCATTATTGAAGAAAAATGAATACAAGAAGCTTACCTTAGTAATCTCTTCAAAAACCCTCTCAAAACCTCCAAATTCCGAGCTCAAAATGATGAAAATTGCCAAAACTCTCGAAGTCTCACTTAAATAGGTACTACCAAGGCATTTCCGCACCTGCAGAGCCTAGGCTCGCACCTGCACTCCCGCTTGTGCAAAAAAATGAGCGCTTTTACGCAAACCAGTTACTCCTATTTGCCTGCGCACCTGCGACCTATGATCCGCATTTACGCTATTGCAGGTGCGGGAAAAACATCGCACTTGTGGACTCTGCTGATCCTCCTCACTTCCACTTTTGCGGTCCTTAAGCGCACATGCGGGCATCGCAGATGCAGAATTTCCCTCGCATTTGCGACCCCTGACCAAACTTGCCAATTTGATTCTGCGCTTGCCTTAACGCACATGCGATCCCGCACCTGCGGTCTCCCCACCGCAGGTGCGAAACACCAGAAACCAGAAAACTTCAGTAATATGCACAAGTCCAAATTTTGATTCATTAAGCATCAGGAACTTACTGGAGGCCTTTGGGACCTCAACCAAACATACTAACTAGTCTTAAAACACCATACGAACTTAGTAGAGTCCTCAAATCACATCAAACAACGCTAAAAATACGAATCACCCTCCAATTACAACTTAATGAACTTTGAAACTTCAAACTTCTACAACGGATGCCGAAACCTATCAAACCACTTTCGAAATTACGTACCTACTCCAACTTCCTGAATCGGAATCCGACCCCGTTATCAAAAATTCCACTACCGGTCAAACTTCCTAAAAATTGAACTTTCATCATTTCAAGCCTAATTTAGCTACAGACCTCCAATACACAATCTGAAAACGCTTCTAAATCCAAAATCACCCAACGGGACAAAACTCCATTCCGGAGTCGTCTTCACACAGTTCCAACTACAGTCAAAATCCCAGAACTTAAACTTCTGTTTTAGGGACTGTGTCCCAAAACACTTTGAAACCACGAACAAACCTCCCAACAAGTCATATAAGCAGAAAAAGATACGAGGGAAATAATAAATAGGGGATCAGGCCTATTACTCTCAAAACAATCGGTCGGGTCGTTACACCAGAGAACTTCACAAAAAATGACACCAACAATGCAAATTATCAACCTCAACTAGAAAATGAAATTCAATCTTCTACAAAACAGGAGGATGCAGTTACAACTACCAAAAGAATGACAAGGATCACATTCAAACAGAAACTACTAAAGCATCTCTCAAAGGAAACAACAAGGGGGGGGGGGGGACTAAAGCTCAAGGTGAAGAGAATCAAGAAGGCTGCCCCTAAACTACTGAATATGAAAAACAGGTTGTGGAGCAGACAAAAGCCAAAAAGGATACAAAAAGGGATCTTGGAGACCGTACAAAGTGAGGGAAATATCAATGCACATCGACACTCTAAAGATATTCCTAAGGTTGCTGCTAGAAAAGAAAATGTTGCGAAATATCGTGGATTAACTAGAACACAATCACACAGAAAGCAAATAGAGAAGAAAAATCAACACAAGAATTTAAACAGGTTCGGCTAAGCCTAATCCTCAGGGAAAAAGCAGAGATAGTTTTCTACTATGATTGAGAAGAAAAGCACAGTACAATCTCTAGGATCCCCAACTACAACCCCTATATATAGATCCCAAATAGTCCCAAGAGGACTATAGGTATTCCTTTCCCAAATTCTATTAGGACAATGGGTTTTCCTAAACCTATTGGGATTATAGTTTTCCTAAAAATACAAGGAAATAGTTCAAGCCACAAAATAACAAATCTTCCCCTTGGCTTGAGTTCTCTTCATCAACAGTAAAAACGTCTCTCTACCTTTCCCTTAGCCCTCGCAAGGGCTCTATCCATTGCCGCACACATCAACCAAGTCTAGGCAACGCCTAAACTTGTTAAGAGACTCAATCTCTTCAGCCATAGCACTAATCCGTCTATTTGGTTCTGTACTCTTAATAGCTTCTGAGTAGCTATAACACTCAAACGCATCAAAGGTCTCTGCAACTGCCAAAGCAAATCCCATAGGATTCGTATATCCAAGAAGATTCCCATCAACTACGTTTGCAAATCTTTGCGGTCGGTTGATCACTCTCTTCTCTCTGCCTGTTGCAATGTTATATGGTAGTTGTTGCGCAAGTGCATCAACATTATCATCTTGATTAATATTTTGCACCTCCTTCACTTTCTCTACTTTAGAACTATTGGGTTGAGCTAGTGGAGATTCAATTTGTAGCTCTATGCGGTCACTGACACCACGATTTATTTCTGCTATTGCCTTCTCCCTTTGACTGTCCAGTGAGGCAGATTCATTGAATGTTACATCCTACTGATAATTAGCCCTGGAGTCTTTTGATCTATGCACCACAACCTATAACCTTTCACTCCAATTTCATACCCTAGAAATATGCACTTATTTGCCCTCGGCTCAAGTTTTCCATCCCTCACATGAGCATAAGCAGGACAACCAAATATCCTTAAATTTGAATAATCAGCAGGCGAACCAGACCATACCTCAAAAGGAGTTTTGAACTCAATAGCTGCGGATGGAGATCTGCTGACCAAATAACAAACTGTATTGATTGCTTCAGCCTAAAAATCTTTGCTAGCACATGAGTGTGAAAGCATGCTTCGTGCCCTATCACAAAGTGTTCTGTTCATACGTTCTGCAGCACTATTTTGTTGTGGTGTTCTGACACAAGTGCTATGTCTCACTATGCCCTCTCTGCTGCTATAATAATCGAACTCAGAATTGCAAAATTCCAACCCATTGTCAGTTCGAAGATGCTTAAATGTCGAAAATGCCTCATCTTTTGTTTTCAGAAAATACACCCACACCATCCTTGAGTAATCATCAATCAAAGTCATAAAATACCTGGCACCACTTTTGGAGGGAACTCCGCTTCGACCCTACAAATCAGAGTGTATATAATCTAACTTATCTTTAGTCTTGTGCTCGGCCTTCTTGCTGAACTTTACCCTTGTCTGTTTACCAAACAGCCAGTGCCCACAAAAATTAAAAACTTGATTCTTACCCATTCAGCAAATTATGCTTACTAAACAAAGACAATCCATTATCACTCATATGACCAAGTCGCAAGTGCCACAACTGAGACTGATTCAGATCACTTTTTCCAGAAGCTACAACAACTTCCCCTTCAAGTACACTGGCCTGAAGATGATGCAATTTAGAATGCAGTTTACCCTTCATGAGTACCATAGAGCCTTTACACACCTTAAGTATTCCATTCTCGGAGTGAAATTTATGCCCTTGATCATCCAAAGTCGAAAGAGAAATCAAATTTCTCTTTATCCGAGGAACATGCCAACACTCAATGTTTCTGATAGTTCTGTCGAACATTCTCAATTTGATGTTACCAACCCCCTCTAATGGTAATGGATTATTATCTCCCATGTAGACAGTCCCACTCATTGTATTGTAAGTTAAAAACCAATTCTTGTGTGAACACTTGTGGAAAGTAGCACCAGAATCAACAACCCAAGAATTATGTCCGTGACTAGAACTCACAACACAGATTTCCCCTACATATTCACTATCATCAGAATTATTGCTAGTATCAACAATATTTGCTGAATTATCTATTTTTTGCTTCCCTCTTTTCTCCTTTAGCTTAGAAAAATCTCTCTTGTTGTGACCTTGCTCCCCGCACTCATAACAATGTTGCTTCTTTGCTCTAGACTTTGATCTGGCGATTGACTTTTTCCTGTTAAAGTCCTTTGTTGTGTTCTTCCTCTAACCACAAAACCCTCGCCCTTAATTCTGCTGTCTGGATAGCTCTTTTTCAATTCTTTAGATTTTAGTGCATTACTAACATCTTCCAATGAAATGTTGTCTTTCCCATATAGCAGCGTATCGGCAAAAGTATCATAAGATGGTGGTAAAGAACATAACACAATCAAGTCCTGATCCTCACTCTCAATTTTGATATCCACATTCTTCAAGTCCATTATAATTAAATTAAACTCGTCAAGGTGAGTTTTAACAGGTGTACCTTCGTCATACGGAGATTGTATAACTTCTTTTTTTTAGGTAGAGGTGGTTTGTCAGCGATTTCTTAGAATACATATCTTCCAGCTTCTTCCATGCCATTGGTGCAGAAGTTTCTTCAGCAATTTCTCGAAAACGCTATTTGTAACGCTCATGAAGATCGCACTCAAAGCCCTATCCTTTAGGTCTGCCTTCTCTGTCTCTTTCATCTCTTCAGGAAAATCTTCATCAATTGCCTTCCATAACCCTTGTAACACCAGGGACAATTTCATCTTAATCTTCCATAGACTGAAACTAGAACCCCCATCAAATTTCTCTACTTCGTACTTTGTTGAAGATGATGAAGACATCTTAATCCTATATTATATGTAGAAACCCGAATCTTGCTCTGATACCAATTGTTGCGGAATATCGTGGTTTAACTAGCACACAATCACACATAAAGAAAATAGAGAAGAAAAATCAACACAAGGATTTAACGAGCTTCAGCTAAGCCTAATCCTCGGGGCAAAAGCAAAGAGAGTTTTTCATTATGATTGAGAAGAAAAATACAGTACAATCTCTAGGATCCCCAACTACAACCCCTATATATAGATCCCAAATAGTACCAAGCCAATAAGAGAAAAGTTTCCCAATTTGACAAGGACTATAGGTTTTCCTTTCCCAAATCTATTAGGAAAATGGGTTTTCCTAAACCTATAGGGATTATAGTTTTCTTAAAAATACAAAGAAATAATTCAAGCCACAAAATAACAGGAAAAAAAAGAAAAACAAAGAACCTGAAGGCCAGCAGATAATAGATACCAACAAACAAGCGGATAAATGTGGAAGTAATTCCAATACCAATATGGAATTTACACTCAATGTCTCAAACAACAGGGTGGCCAATCAATTACAAGGTAAATCACAACCCCAAATTGTTTCTAATGATTAGTCTCATTAATTGGAATATTAAGTGCATGATATCCAAAGACGCAACAGAAAGACTAGATAAAATAGTCAGAACGCACAAGATTGACATGGTCATTCTCCAGGAACCTTTCCTTACTTTTGATAGAATAGAGGAATACAAGAGGCTTCTGGGATTTGATCATGCCATCTCTAACTTCAGCAGCAAAAAATTTGGTGCTTCTGGAGAAATCACTTGAACTGCTCGACTTTTGACATGAGTAGACAACAGATTACTCTAGAAATCAGCAATGGTACTCAGACTTCCTGGATCACAGATAAATATTTATGCAAGAACTACTACTGTCAAGAGAAAGAACCTACGAAATTAACTCAGAAGTATCAACAACAGAATAAATGGACATTGGTCTATCCTAGGTGATTTTAACTGTATGATGGCTGCTGAGGAAAATAAGGGTGGCATACCACATGTTCTCAATACTCTATCCTTAGACAAAAGTCTAGAATTAAATGGGTTGAAGATGGTGATACCATTTCCAAGTATTTTTACTGTGTGATCAAAGAAAAAAAGGAGAAAGCACACATTTTCAGAATTAAGAATAAGATGTAAGGTGGATAGAAGGCAATGATTATATCGCCCAAGCGGCCATTGACCACTTCAGCGGCTTGTTTATTTATTTTAGCAGTGATGATAATGATCTCTCCATCATTAGTTGTGTAGAGATTTTTGTTTCTGAAGAGGACAACAAATTCTTACATAGCATCCCGGATATGAAAGAAGTCAAAGATGTTTTTTTCTATTGATCCAGATAGTATAGGAGGTCCAGATGGTTACAGTGGTCACTTCTATCAAGCTTCCTGGGATATTATCAAAGAGGTTGTTTGCAACTTTGTTCAGGGGTTCTTTTCTAGTAGTGACTTCTCCAAATTCATTACCCACACTAACCTGGTCTTGATCCCCCCATCACCTTGGACCAACTGAGGCCTATTAGCTTGAGTAATGCCTCCAACAAGATCATCTCGAAGATATTGGCCACCAGACTAGGTGTTATTCTTCCAAAACTTATCTCCGACAACCAATCATGTTTCGTCAAAGGAAGACTCATCACAGAAAATATTCTTCTTGCTCAAGAGATTGTTCATGGTATCAAGAATCATAACCAAGGCGGCAACATTGTCATCAAGCTGGACATGTCCAAAACATATGACAAGCTCTCTTGGACTTTCCTGACAGATTCTCAGAAAGATAAAGTTCTCATAAATTTTCAATTGAAAGTATCCACAGACTGCTGTACAATAATTGGTACTCCGTTCTCATAAATGTAACCAGATATGGCTTCTTTAAATCCTCTAGAGGGGTTAAACAGGGAGACAGACTATGTAGTCATATAACTTGTTATCTTCCGGATTTCCCATGTAATAAAGAAAATGGAACTGTGACTCATGTTAGAAATCATGCTTAGGCTACATGCCAGTACTGTTGGGTCACACATAGGTCGTGTTACATGTTGAATTATTTTCTTAATTTGTGATTTGTACTCAGTCATAGTTATCATTTGCATATCATATCTCAGTCTCTGTTGCCATTTATTGATACATCATATCATCATTGTTTGGGTTGATTATCATTATACTTGTGAGCCCGAGAGACCGGAGAGATTGATGACTGAGGGCCTGATTGTGAAGATATTTATGGGATCGGGCTGCAAGCCGCAACATGCTTTATTAATTAATCCCATGATTGGCTTATTATAGCACTTGAGCTAGATCTGCCTCTCCGGAGTATGCACACCCACAATGAGCGCAGGTACCTACTGAGCGCGAGTGCGAGTGCGAGTGCGAGTGTCGAGCGATTGGGAAGATTGAGTGACTGTGAGGAAAGAGTGACTGTGAGGATGGAGTGAATGAGAGGACTGAGTGATTGATACTCTAAGAGTATGCATATGATTTGTACTTCAGTTGACATACATGAATGACATTTAGATATCGAGATGTATCATTTTTTATTTCAGTTTTACTTGACATATCTTACTTGTTTGGGATTTAACGGTTAAACTTGAAAGCATGTCTACATTTCTATACTGTATTTCTGTAATTGGACTGAACCTGTGAGGCTCGTTACTATATTCAGCCCAAAGGCTAGACTTGTTGTTGCGCCCTATTTTGCACTAGTCAAGACATGATTCAACTTGTGATTTCTCTGTTTTTGATGAAAGAGAATTGCCCCCTAATATTTAAAGGTATACTAGGGTACCTATCAAATTACTAAGTCATATTCTTTATTAGTCTGCTAACTGGTGAGATTATGGGTAAGGGTTCTTATTCTTCTAAGGGGAATATGTTAGGCACCCCTTAAAATCTACTTGAGGTAGGACTTAAACTAAATTTGGGATCAATTATTTGTATTTTGCTTAATTACTATTAAAGAGTACGACTTACTATATATCTAATAGAGAGTAGAAAATGGGTGTGAGACTAAAGAGGAATGTGAGTTTGTAAAGGAGTTTAAAGATATGTTGAGAGTGTTTTCAAGTATGTATGTAAGTAGTCCATATTTGTAAAGCATGTGAAGAAATGAGTTTGAGTTATAAAACACTTGGTTTAAAAGGCGGATGCAATTCTAAGAGGTGTTTGTGAAAGTGAGCCTAAAATATACTTTGTTTTGAAGGTCCTTAAAGAAAAGAATATTTGTTGAGATTCCCTTAAGACGATGGTTCTCGAAATCCTGATTTTTTTTCCTTTTTGAAGAATGTGTTGATACCCAATTTTTACCAAAATAATTTTTTTTAATTACATATATGTCTTCAAAATCATGCATTAGCATCAATTTGTATTTTTTCATAATTTTTCATATTTTTATTAATTTGCCCAGTATTTTATTTCTAATAAATAATCATAAAATTACATCACAAATGACTTTCAAACATTTCTTAATTTATTATTTATATTTATGGACCTATTGAGACCAAATTATTTCATAATTAGCTAAACTGGCACCTTTTGGCTATAGTTGCAATAATTTTGCAATTATAGCCCAATCATATAATTTTGTACCATTTTCCACAAGAAATTAATCATTTATATTGTAAATACTAAATAAACTTTTTAAAACTATTGTCTATGCATAAAATTCATTTTTATAATTATTAGCTATTTTTATAAATTATTTTAATTAATTTAAGATGGGTATTTAACGAAGAGCCACTTTTATTTCAATTCTAGCCTAACTAAACCAGCCCCCAAACCATATTAAATCAACCCAACAGACCCCAAGCCCAATTCTTAAATCTACCCGGCCCAGTGCGGATTTAATCTTGGTCGTTGATCAGTTTTGATCAACGGCCCGGATTTTCCCTTTCCTAATTTAACCTAAACGACCCCACCCCCACCCCCAAACCCCTCATTTCACTCTCATTCTCTCCGCCGACACCCCTCTCCTTCTCCCTCAAGATTCCCACTGCCTAAACCCTAATCCCCTCGCCATTTCTGGTTCGCCGGTAACAATGGTGGTTCCGCCATCACCCCTGGCCTCTATGACTCCTCTCTATGGCCTGATTCTTGCATCCCTGAGGTCCTCAAGGGACCAGTTAGTTGTTCATTCACCCTCCCCGGGTCCGTGCTCACCATTCTCAGGCCACCATTACCCTTTTGAGTAAGATCGATCTATTCTCTTGCTAGACCTATGATTTCTAAGTCGGTCTCTCCCCATCTTTGGGTTATTCCTCTCAAAACCCTAATTTCATCTTTTACTCTTTAGATTTGTAAAAGATCTGAGAGTATTCCGAATTATTTTACTATTTTCTGTAAAAGCTTTCTGTTTTTTGAAGCATCTCTTCATCTTCATAACTAGGGTTTCTGAGCTTCCTTTTCAAAATGGGTTTCTCTGATTTTTAAGGTGTTATTATATGATTTTTATTGTGTTTAAACGATTTTCATTTGGTTTCTCCCTTTGCCTAACTCATTTTGTTGAAAACCCCTAATTGTTTGGTTTAATCTTTGGGTTCTGAGTTCGTCTTTATTGTTCGTTCTCTCAACTTGTCTGCATGTTTGATTCTCATGAATTTGCTTCGATTAATCTGAGTATTTTCTGATTTCTAACCTATTATGTTTATTAGGATTTCTGATTCTTGCCTCTTCCGCTTATATTACGTTTGTTCTACTAATTCCTCTAGTCATTGTTGTTTTCTGGTTGAATCCCTGATTCTATGTGATTTGTACCACTGTGTCCATTAGGGTTTCTAATTTTTTGCTTCTTCTTGCCTACTATGTGCTTATTCTGTTTGTTCATAAAGTTTTGTGTTAACTCTCCCCTTAATCAGCACTGTTCCTATTTGAATTCCTAATTTTATGTGATTAACACCTTTTACTGATTTCCTGTGATAATGTCTTTACTGATTTCCAACATGTAAACTATTTTCTTGCCTTATTATGTGATTGACTATTATTAGTTGGTTCTTACTGATTGTTTCCTTAATTAGAACTTTCTGTACCTAGCCTAATTACTTGCACTGACTGAAATTATTTCCTTATTTATGCTCCAGTCATACATAATCCATTTTCTTACTTATTTCATGTCTTTTACCATTTGAAATGACTCCATTAATTAAGGGATTAGTTGGACTGATTGTTGCTCTAATTGGTTCTAAGCTCCATAACTTACTGCCTAATTGTGTTTCTTACCTTATTTTACCTAGTTTTAAACTACTATATATATGTACACACTCACCAACAAAATGCACTGATACATACTCATACACTAAACTCAACACACACGAACACATTAGTTCAAACTCTATCTCTTACACTCAAAACCTTTCTGCTCTCTTTCTCTGTCACTTACTATTATTCTGAGTTAGCCGGCTGCAAGCCAAGGCTAACTATTGTGCTCTCCTGCCCCTTCACGTTTGTATTTACTGTCCCTTTACTGGTATGTTCTGATTTTCAATTTAAGTCCCAAAACCAACATGTTCCTTTTAGTTCTTCAGTTTATCATGTTCCTGATCTGTTTCTATCTATTGTTTTACTGTTCAACATGTAATTGACGTCTTTGCATCATTTCTTTATCTAGTATGCTAACTAAGTCTTAACTCTTTAGGATTAGCATGTTCTTATAAACTTGTAATCTGATTTAATATGATTCAATTATGTTTTGATGCTTGTGTACTAGTAGCCTAGTTCTGGTATGCCTTATTGATTTGTTAACCTAAGTTGCCCTGATGATATGCTCAATCATGTTTAGTGCTTCTATGTCCTCCCAGCTGCTATGAAATCCTATACTATGTCATCTCCCAATCACATGAACCCCCTAAGCACTTCTAATTCTGTGACTATGTTCTAATTAGCATTCCTGAATTCATGTCTCACTATTTACACTATTAGCTACCCCTTAATTTCAAGAAACTTATGTTTATTACATGTGCTCTATGTGTCCCCAATCCCCATCACCCTTGTGGTGTAGGTTTGTTCTTCCTGTTTTGGTCATGTGGTCATTAAGTATTGCTGAGTTTGATTTTGGTTCTATGTTTGATCTGCTGTTGTTTAATTATATAACTCCCTCTCTTTTCAAAAAGTTGTTTTACTGAATGACTCCCTCTTTTATTTCACAAAATTGTTTCAAGCAAGTCCCTTTTAACATTGTTTCCTTACTAAAACCTTTTCAAAACTATGTCAAGCACTCTCACTCTACTCCTAGGTCCTTAAGTTCTGGCCCTCTAATGTGTGACTGCTTAGGGATGCCTATGAGATCCATCTGAACTCTGATGCATTAGGGTTGGCACTTCCACACTGCACTTACTCAATTATGGTTGTGAAGTCTGGGTGTGAGCACTGCCCGGGATCCCTTGAGGTCCTTAGGGAACTCTGACACACCCGGATATGAGAAAGGCCATGAAACATTTGGGCATTTGAGGTTCTGAGAATTTGGGCATGTTTTCAGGCTCCCTATAGTGTAACTTCTTATTTTCTCTTATCTATTTATGTAATTCATTCAATATTGGTTTTTAATAATTGTTGTAAATGAATATTAGGTATGGATAGTGAAAAGGGGAGGGTATATATGTCTGTTGTCAATATCCATGGGGGTAGAAACCATGCCTTAGGTTTACATTTACTACGTGCGCATTAGAATCCATGCCCACAAGTCATAACACCTGAAATGGAGCTGCTCATGACTTCAGACCGCTGCACGACGCGCTAGAGCTCAAAACAATCGGTCGGGTCGTTACACATTAGATATCATGTTCTTAGGTTTCCTGTTTTCAGCATCTCATTTGACATTATTTTCATCACTTAGAAATCCTGCTTCTAGGCTAAATAACAACATTAACATGAAAATTGTTGCTACTGCATATTCTGAAATCATGCTGTAACTTTCTGTGTAGCTAGAAATCATGTTTTTTTTTAGGAATTTTGCATATAAGTCATTCTGCATCTTATCATGTTCATACTAGATACCCTATTTTAGGATCTCACTAAGTCACACCTAGCTAAACTACTGATGCATGAAAAAAGGGACATAAGACAGTCTAACATATGATTATCCTGTGTTAGATAAACTGGTAATAACCCATGTGTCTTTGCAACACTTAGAACATCATGCTTTAGGTAAAACAACTTCTAAACTGTTTTAATAATTCTGGTAATTATTTTGCATTCCCACACGCCTAGGAAAGCCTTAGGTAACCAACCTTTTTTTAAAACTGGAAAATTGTTTCCTTTTTTTTGTGTTTACTGCCTAATGGTTAATAGGCTTAAAATCAGTAGGCAAACTGATTAAGGCCCCTGCTTCTGGGTTTATAAAATTGAAGCTGCATATCTTCTGTGTTTTGATATTCACTTAGACATCATGTTTTAGGATCCTGCTTAATAATACTGCCCTTGTTTGTGTTTGAGACGTACTATTTACATGCAATATTTGTGGAGGTAAACCTAAACCTCTTAATTTCTTCTTTCCTGTTTTTATCTGCTAAAGTCATATTTGTTCTTTCCTGTCGCCTAGTATTTTATCCTTTTAAACCTTAGAGTTCTGTCTAGAACTGCCTATAGGTAGAGGTCCTAATCTCTTCCAGGACCATTAAGAAGGGACAGGTAACAACACGCCTAGAGGTCGTTAAATAAACTCGCTTAATAACCACTAAGGGGTGGGAAGGGTAGACATGGATATGATATCCGGTGCGCTAATTCCACATGTAGCCCCTCTTCTGAGAAGCGATTACTGGGCATTGTAATGATGTGATCCTATAGGATAAACAACCTAGGAACCCCCCTATCCCTTACACATGTGTTCTTAGATTGTAAAACCTCTGGAATTTTGTATATGTGCTTAGACTTCAAATCTTTTAAACATAAGCACATATGTGTGCTTGGACTGCAAATCTTCTCAAAACCTTCATCTATTTACCTATGTGTTTGTTTCTTATATGCTATCTGCTCACAAAGTTTGTTTCAGCCGGGAACCACAGTTGTGGACTTCGAGAGGTGCCTAACACCTTCCCCTTGAAGTAATTTGAAGCCCTTACCCTATCTCTGGTTATCTAATCTGTGTTTGTAAATAACATTTAGTAGGTGCCCTAACGCACCTTAAAATCGTTAGGTGGTGACTCTTCAATTCCTTATCCCTTTCCCAAAAGGAAACGAGTTGTCCCAATAATGTCAAATACCCTGACCGATCCGAAAGGGGAGGAAAGAGGGGGCGTGACAGCATGGCGAGTCTTCTGGGGATTATCCTAGGATTTTACCATTCTCCAAACTGCTTTGTGAACTTGTGTTGACTTTGTTAATACTTGCGACCTCCCCCCCCCCCCCCTTATTTTGGTNCCTTTGTAACTGCTTTTTCAATTATAACTTTCGTATTTACCGCTTTCATAACGTGAAAATACATGACAACATGCTTTTATTGCTCATTTATTGTTGCATAAATCATGCTCAACATCATATTTCACTCGTGCCTATACAAATCCTATAGCAACGGTTGATGAGTGTGTGCGCCCTTCCATTTTATATCACCCCTAGATTCGGAAAGGCTTATTTGCGGTAAAACTAGTAGATCAGCGGTGCAGTCGACGGTTCCGTGCCTTTCCCCCCTCAAGTTGTCCGCTTGAGGGTACCGGTCTAAAATCTCATAGAAACCTTACTTTGTTATATTGTGCATGCATCATGGTCAAATCTAGCCGAGTTAATGTGTCATCCGCACGATAACCCTTTAAGACAGCCTTATCCAAAAGTCCATCGGGTTTTTCATAATCCCAATGGACGCAGTCACGTTCTGTGCATTTATTTGGAGAACTAAATGCATGCATGATAATCATAAGTGTATAATTAGTCGATTCTGGCGGGGGTAAGGGTCTAACCTTATCTAATTTTTAGAAAATGAGTCATGAAGTCTCCAGGTTCGGCATGGTCCAAAAAATACCACCACTATTGCTGGATTGGTGGGAAGACCTCTCGCCCACTGACAAAGACCATGTGAAGAGGGTCCTCGGGAACTTTCCCTCTTTACTGGATATTCAACCAAACAACATGTTGATCGAAGCAACTACTATGTTCTGGGACAGAGAAAGGTCTGTGTTCCATTTTGGCAACATAGAAATGACCCCCCCCCCCCTCTTGGAGGAGATAGGGGGCTTTGCGGGATTACCTTGGGACATTTCAGGTTTGTTGGTACCGGAGAACCGTGCCGCTAGGGGGTTCCTAAAAATGATGGGTTTGAAGAAGAACGATGGTTTAGAGTGCCTGACAGAGTCCTACATACCTTTTGATTATCTCTATGAACGATACTGCCATAGCAAATCCTATCATATCTTCCACGACGAGTTCTCTATTACTTCCTTGGGTCATATTCACCGCAGGTTTTTTTCATCGTTTGCTTCCTGGGTCTGATGGTGTTTCCAAGCAAAGGAGATCAGATTCACACTAGACTGGATATGGTAGCCAAAACCTTAATGGAAGGGATCGAAGGGCAAACATATACCATTGTCCCTAAATCATAGCAGACATATACCGAGCCTTGAACCACTGCCATAAGGGGGCCAAACACTTTGAGAGTTGCAATCTGCTACTACAGGTTTGGTTATTAGAGCATCTCCAGAGAGGCCAATATCGTCAGGAATTTCCACGAAGGGCGTGGAATGATCATATAGCCTTCCACCATCCTAAGAGGATGACCTACATCCCTGATAGGTTTTCTCAACCGAAAAATTCTACAGAATGGGTGCAGCTTTTTGATAATTTGACCGAGGATCAGGTTTAATGGATGTTCAAATGGTTCCCTACCAGTGAATTCATCATCAGATCGAGGGACGCTCCGCACCTGGTGTTGATGGTTTAAGGGGCATATATCCCTATGTTCCCATCAGGGTCATGAGACATGTGGGTAGAAAGCAAGTTATACCGCGAGTCTCCAAAATGAGTCATTATAGGGCATATTTTTAGGACAACGATATCCCGTACAAATGTGAAGCTCAGCATATGTGGCATCTCAAGGTTATTGTAGAAAAGGACACCATCGAGCCCGACAGATACCACACAGGGCATGTACGCTTTTACCTATCATGGTTGGAAGACAGCATAGCAGGGATAGTTGAGCCAGGCATCAGCAGAAACAGGGTCATAGACGAAGCAACTAAGGCTCAGGTGAAATACAATAATCTACGCAAAATGGTTCGTTTGTCCGAGGCCAAGCATCTGGAGCAACACAAGACTAATATGAAACTGATCGATGAGTGGAAGGAAATGGCCATCAAATCTAGTGAAAGGTTGGAATATTTGGAGCAGGGTCTGATGGAGCTAGAGCAAAGACAAGAAAAAGGGTCACCAACTGCCAGAATGCTGAGGGAAACGAAGGAGGGCATCTAGCAAGGGTATACCTGATGTTGGGCATGCACGACCTGGGGAACCTGATTAACAGAACCAAGAAGACCAAGCCTGGGGAAGGTCCTTCGGGGACTAAGTAGTCTAGGTTTCCTTTTCATTGCTTTTACCAACGTAATAAGGCCAAGTGTCATTAGTGACTTTATTTCCTGCTCATTATTTTAGTTTCATTTTGGACTAGTCTATTTTACATTAATGAAATGATGCATTTTTGCATCTATATTCTCCAAAATCAACTTGTCGCTAGGCCTACCTCTGGCACAACGAGGCTCCCAAATTAGGACACGCTTTTGTTCCTGCACTATGTGTTTAAATACTGCAATATTTTCTCATGATCCTCACTGACTTGGCTACCTTTTATTTTTTGTTTTTGTTTATCTTTTGATTATTCACCTCCCCAAAGGTTGGTTCGTGCATTCTGGCATCATCATCATATCACACAAGATCCAGGGGCCCTCCACCTCATCCTCATCCTAGTCCACTTAAAGGCAAAGTCAAATGCAAAGGCAAAATGGAAGATTTGGGCAACATCAGACAGGAAAACACAATGCCAGTGGAACGAACAGAAGCTCTTGACAATCAAGGTTCTCAGGTTCAGAATGATGTTATGTCACAACTCGAGCAAAGGTTGTTGAAACTCCAAGGGGAGATTGATCATGTCCAGAACTTGGCAAATTTATCCTTCTCACTCAGTGTCCCAGATGTCATTCAAAATCCTATACCTCCTCAGAACACCCCAAACAAACAGAACCCTCCCACAACTCATCATCATACAACTCCACCGAAAAAATAAATTATCCCACCATAGCACCAGCACAACACTTTCCACGCTCCAAGAAATACCTCGCTAATTATCCCTGAACCACAAGACTCCACAAGTGACCACCTCTATGCTCAAACACCAGGTCATCAGAACAACCCCATATACGTGGAGACTCTACCTCACTCCACCCAACACATTGCTTACACACCTGAATCCAGTGAGAAGGATATGCTCATTAAGAATTTGGCCGAGGAACTCAAGAAGCTGACTAGTCGAGTTCAGGGCGTTGAATGGAGTAAGGGAGTCGAAAGGTTGAACTACGAAGATCTCTGCATACAGCCTGATGTCGAACTACCGGAGGGTTACAAACCTCCTCAGTTTGAAATGTTCGATGGTACAGGTGATCCCAGGGTCCATCTGAGGACCTATTGTGATAAATTGGTTGGAGTAGGAAGAGACAAGAAGATTTACATAAAATTGTTCATGAGGAGCCTCACAGGAGAAGCTTTATCTTGGTACATCAGCCAAAACCCTAAAAAGTGGTCTGACTGGGTAAGTATTGCGTCAGACTTCCTGGACCAATTCAGGTTCAATACGGAGAATGCACCAGACGTGTTCTACATCCAGAACCTTAAAAAGAAGCCCACCAAAACTTTTCGCGAGTATGCCGCTCGCTGGAGGTCTGAAGCAGCCAAGGTCAGGTCTGCCCTAGAGGAAGAGCAAATGAACAAATTCTTCGTCCAGGCACAAGACCCACAGTATTATGAGAGGTTAATGGTGATTGAAAACCACAAATTCTCTGACATCATCAAGTTGGGTGAGAGAATCGAAGAAGGTATCAAGAGTGGAATGGTCACTAACTTTGAGGCCCTACAGGCCACCAACAAAGCCTTCCAGTCTGGTGGTATATCCAAGAAGAAAGATGCAGGAACGGTAATGGTTGCACAGGGAGCTAAATCCCCGTTGGTATACAGAACTTCCCCACTCACCTATCAAGTACCCTCGCCCACCTATCAGTCAGCACCTCCATCAACATATCAGTCATCTCCACTGTTTACATATCAGCCTACTTCCCCTAGATATTCCCAACCATCTCTTGTTTATCATACCTACAACTCTCAGCCATCTCACTTTCAATCACCCCCTGCTCGCCAAAATTTCCCGAGACCTCGACCCAACTTTGATCGCAGACCTCCTAAATAATACACTGCCATTGCTGAACCTATCGATCAGCTGTATGAAAGATTAAAAGCTACTGGTTATGTCACTCCTATCCCTGCTATAACCCCTGAAAATCTATCCCAATGAGTCAATCCAAACAAGACCTGGGCATACCATTCTGGCATGAAGGGGCATACAATTGATGAATGTCGCTTATTGAAGGATAAGATCTAGTCTATGATTGATAACAAGGTCATCCAGGAAAAATAAGATGCTCCCAATGTTCGGAACAATCCGTCTCCAGACCATAGTGGTGTCAACATGATAGAGATAGAGGAAGATTGTGACCCAAAGGGGTCGATGGGGTTAATCATAGAAGGTGATGACGTAAAGACGCCAGCAGTCACCTTAATCCCATCATAGTCCAGATTCAGCCATCTGGAGACGTCGAGGTAATTATGTCACTCCTATTCAAGTTTGAAACGGCACCACCTGCAAACACACATTTTCCATTCGAGGTTGAAGTTATGCCGCCTGCTAAGGCACCCATTCCATTTGAAGTAAAAATAGCTGTACCGATCACAGTGACGGTGTCAACCGCACTGCCTTTCAACAATAAGACTGTATCTTGGGATTACACGGCTGAAGCAAGTAGGAAAAGTAAAGTTAGGATAGAAGAAGTTGGTGCAGCACATGGGATGACAAGGACCGGCAGGGTCTATACACCTGAACACTTGACACATTTTAGCAAGAATGCTTCCAACAGGCCACCCGTCATTGAGACAGGCCCAGATGATCTTTGGAGGAAGGTGCAGGCTAGGGAATACTCAGTCATCGATCATCTGAACAAAACTCCAGCCCAGATATCCATTCTGTCATTGCTACATGATTCAGAGACACACAGGAATGCTTTGATGAAAGAGATTAACGAAGCATATGTGCCAAATAACATAACTAGTGGAGAAATGTCCATTATGGTAGGTCAAGTATTGGAGAATCACAAGATCACTTTCCACGAGGACGAGCTGCCACCTGAAGAGCTAAGTCATAACAAAGCACTACACATCACTATGCAATGTGAGGACTACTTCATCACCAGGATTCTAATCGACGGGGGATCCAGCCTCAACATCTGTCCGTTGAAAACACTCAAGAAATTGGGCAAGGGGTTGCACGAGATCAAAGAAGGATCTATGAATGTAAAGTCTTTCGACGAATCTCAGTGGTCTACCATAGGCGAAATTAGTCTTTGTCTGCAGATGGGACCTACATGGTTCGAAATTGAATTTTAGGTGATAGACATATCGGCATCCTATAATCTACTATTGGGACACCCATGGATACATGCCGTTGGGGCTGTGTCATCAACATTGCATCAGGTAGTGAAATTTGAATGGAACCACCAGGAAGTAATCATCTACGGCCCCTATCTATAGTCGCCAGACCATCCCGGGAATTGAGGGTAGAAGAAGGCTGGGTGGAGAAATCTACCACCACACTGAACGGGTCAATGCAGTAGATAAAGACAAATGGTGGGATAGTAAGATCGAAAGCATACTGAACTGGAGTGGATACGAGCCTGGCAGAAGACTCGGGAAAATCTTCAGGGGATTCCCAAACCAATACAGTTGAAGCACCATGGCACCACTTTTGGGCTGGGATACAAATACACTTGGCAGGAGTACAAAGACTGGTCGCCACCATGGCACGGTCCCTACTATCCATTGGAATAGCCTATACCACATTTGGAGCTGACTTTTCGGAAAGTTGATATCATATGGGGGTCAGAAGAAGAAGAAACTCTAGCAGCTTTGAAAGATCTATTCCTGGAAGATGGTGACATGGACTGTTGTGCTATTGTTGAGGAGGAGGAAGAGGAAGGCCCTACCATCCAAAGTGTGAGCAAGGGATCGTTTCTCAAGAATTGGACTGTCAGACCATCCAAGGCCCGACGAGTCCCGGGGTAGCAAGGCTGAACAAGCATTGTTTATTTTATTTTGCTAATGATTTCCTTTTCCTCATCTCCATTTTTTGCATTTTCCAATCAAATCTCCCATGTTCCAAAACATTCAAAAATCAGTTTTATGTTTCAACGAATCTGTATTCATTTATTATCATTTTCTCTCATTATTTTATCTTATAGCATTACTATTTCCTGTCTTGATGAACCAATGACTGTGACATGCAATGACACAACGCAACAAAAGGACAGTGATTCAGAAGAAGAAGATACCATACCCGATGAAATTATCAGAGAAGTTGAGGATTTTGAAAATAGACCTAAGTCCAATCTGGACGAAACCGAGATAGTCAACCTGGGAGATTCAGAAACTGTAAGGAAACTCGCATCAGCATTCATCTATCGCCATCAGAGAAAGTGGAATACACACAATTCTTGAAAGAGTATGAAGACATATTTGCATGGTCGTACGATGAAATGACTGGTCTAAGTACATCCATTTTGTCGCACAAGTTACCAACAAATCCAATATGCCCGCCGGTAAGGCAGAAGCTCAGAAAATTCAAGCCTAATATGAGTCTAAAAATCAAAGAGGAAGTTACCAAGCAAATCAATGCCAAGGTTCTCAGGGTAGTTTAATATCCGACATGGTTAGCCAACATCGTGCCAGTGCCCAATAAAGATGGAAAGGTCAGGGTTTGTGTCGACTACCGGGATCTCAACCGGGCCAGTCTGAAGGATGATTTTCCTCTCCCGAACATACACATCTTGATTGAAAATTGTGCGAAGCATGAACTCCAATCGTTCGTGGATTGTTTTGCTGGTTACCACCAGATTTGGATGGACGAGGAAGACGCTGAGAAAACAGCTTTCATTACACCGTGGGGAGTTTACTATTATAAGATGATGTCGTTCAGCCTAAAGAATGCTGGGGACACTTATATAAGAGCTATGACCACTATCTTCCATGATATGATACATAAAGAAATTGAGGTGTATGTGGATGACTTCATCATTAAGTCCAAGAGAGCCACCGACCATACTGCAGATTTGAGAAAATTCTTCGACATGCTGCGAAAGTATAAGTTGAAGTTAAACCGTGCAAAGTGTGCGTTCGGCGTTCCTACTGGGAAATTGCTTGGGTTCATCGTCAGCCGCCGAGGAATAGAACTAGATCCATCAAAAGTCAAAGCCATCCATGAATTTCCACCGCCAAAGAAAAAGAAAAATGTGATGGGTTTCCTGGGATGCCTTAACTACATCAGCCGATTCATAGTCCAGTCCACGGTTATATGTCAACCGATCTTTAAGATTTTAAAGAAATATGCTGCAACTAAATGGACCGAGGATTGTCAAAAAGCTTTCGACAGAATCAAGGAATACTTGTCAACGCAACCAGTCTTGGTCCCACCAGAGCCAGGTAGACCCTTGCTACTCTACCTTGCGATATTAGATGGAGCTTTTGGCTGCGTTCTGGAGAAGCACGATGAGACAGGAATAAAGGAACATGGTATTTATTATCTGAGTAAAAAGTTCACTCCACATGAGGCACGGTATTCTCTACTGGAACGTACCTGCTGTGCTCTAACCTGGGTAGCCCAGAAGCTGAGGCATTACTTCTGTGCCTACACAACGTATCTCATATCAAGGATGGATCCCTTAAAATATATCTTCAGAAGCCCATGCCCACTGGCAAACTGGCCAAATGGCAAATCCTGCTGAGTGAGTTCGACATTTTCTATGTGACTCATAAAGCGGTCAAGGGACAAGCAGTGGCAGATCATCTTCCCGAGAATCCCGTGGGAGGAGAATACGAACCCCTGAAAATGTATTTTCCCGACGAAGAAGTGTCATTCATAGGGGAAGACATTGCAGAATCCAACGACGGGTGGAGAATGTTCTTCGACGGAGCAGCCAATTTCAAAGGAGTCGGCATTGGAACTGTCCTGATATTGGAAATAGGTCAACACTACCCGGTATCTTCCAAACTCATATTTCCCTATACCAACAATATGGCAGAATATGAGGCCTGCATTTTTGGGCTCAATATGGCCATTGACATGAATATCCAGGAGTTTCTAGTAATTTGTGACTCAGATCTGCTAATACACCAAGTACAAGGAGAATGGGCTACAAAAAATTCCAAGATATTGTCATATCTGCACCATGTGCAGGAATTGAGGAAAAGGTTCACAAAAGATAGAATTTCGCCATGTCCCCAGGATTCAGAACAAGTTTACTGATGCATTGGCCACTCTATCATCCATGATACAGCACCCAGATACGAACTTCATTGATCCTATTCTAGTAAATATCCATATCCAACCGACATACTGTGCCCACATTGAAGAAGAAGCAGACGGAAGACCATGGTTCCACGATATCAGGGAATACTTGTCAAAGGGAGAGTACCCATAGCTTGCAAATCACACTCAGAAACGCATGCTCCGGAGATTGTCCAACAATTTCTTTCTCAGCAGAGGAAACCTATACAGGAGAACTCCCGACTTGGGATTATTGAGATGTGTCGATGCAAAGGAAGATTCCAGACTACTTGAAGAAATACATGCTGAGACATGTGGCCCACACATGAATGGTTTTGTCTTAGCAAAGAAAACACTTAGAATCGGTTACTTCTGGATGACCATGGAAACAGACTGCATCCAATATGTCTGGAAATGCTATCAATGTCAGGTACAAGTAGATATGATAAAGGTACCCCCAAATAAGCTAAATGCAACAAGCTCACCTTGGTCGTTCGTCTCCTGGGGAATGGACGTTATTGGACCAATCGAGCCCACTGCCTCAAAGGGACACATGTTCATCCTAGTAGCTATTGATTACTTCACCAAATGGGTCGAAGCGGCATCATACAAAGAAGTGATTAATAAATTCATGGAAGACTTTGTTCGTGACCGTATCATTTGTTGGTTCGGGGTTCCGGAGTCAATCATCACCAAAAACGGCTCCAATCTCAACAGTGATCTGATGAAAGCCATGTGCAAGACTTTTAAAATCAAGCACGAGAATTCCACAGCCTATAGACCACAAATGAATGGAGTTGTGGAAGTCTCCAACAATAACATCAAAAAGATATTGAGAAAGATGATAGAAAAGCACAAACAGTGGCATGAAAAGTTATCATTCGCCTTACTGGGATACCGCACCACAGTTCACACATCAATCGGGGCAACTCCTTATTCTACTGGTTTATGATACGAAAGTTTTTATCCCTGCCGAAGTGGAGATCCCTTCCTTAAGAATCATACAAGAAGCTGAGCTCAGCGATACAGAATGGATAAAAGGCCGCCACGAGTAGTTGGCCCTCATAGATGGGAAAAGGATGAATGCAATATGTCATGGTCAACTTTATCAGAATAGAATGTCCAGAGCCTTCAACAGAGAGTCAAGCCAAGACAGTTCACACCGGGGCAACTGGTATTAAAGAAGATCTTTCCACATCAAGACAAAGCCAAAGGAAAATTTTCTCCCAACTGGCAAGGTCCGTATAAGGTTCACCGAGTATTGACAGAAGGAGCTCTCATCCTTGCAGAAATGGACGGAGAAGTTTGGCCAAAGCCAATCAATTCAGATGCAGTCCAACAATATTATGTGTAATTTTCTATGCTGTAACTGAACTATGCCCGACCTGATTCCCGTTTAAAAGAGGATTGATGCGTGGCTAGAATTCATGATTTTAAGCATTATATACCTTGCATTTTATGTGCT
>ML436466.1:0-19494 GCA_005239525.1 Nicotiana knightiana
AATGAATTATGTACGTGTGGAAGATATTGCTCGAGGACGAGCAAGAGTCTAAGTGTGGGGTATCCCTTGAGATCTTTAGGGAACTCTAACACATCCGGATTATGAAAAGGCTATGCAATACCATAAGGCAGTGAGGTTTGGAAGATCTGGGCCTAATTGAAGGCTCCCTATAGAAGTAACTTCTTACTTTCCTTTGGTTGTTTAATTCATAATTTCCTGGCATGTAATAATTTGTAAACAACTCAGGGGATGCATAGTGAAAAAGGGAGGGGTAGCTACGCATGCATTAGCTATTAAAGGGATAGAAATCATGCTATTAGACTTTATTTCCTATCTGTGCAATAGAGATCATGTTTAGGCCCATATGTTCAAATTCATGCATTAGAAACCATGCTATTTGATTGTATTTCCTATTTGTGCAATAGAGATCATGTTTAGGCCCATAGGTTTAAATTCATGCATTAGAAATCCTGTTTATTAGGTCTGATGCCCACTGTTTCAGTATGTTCACTTTACTTAGAAAAATCCTGCTAATAAATGGTATTTTCTACTGTCATGTTCTACACTGCCATGTACGCTTAGAAATCTTGTCCTAGGCTAAACAACATTAAAATAAATTATCATTCTAGCATCTTCTGAAACCATGATTAATACTGAACATTTAGAAATCATGCTTAGGAATTTTGCATACGCATCATTCTGCATCTGTATATGTGCATTAGATATCATGTTATAGGGCCCTAATTGCTCAACTACATTTAGTCTAATTACTAATGTATAAAAAAGTATAACCAACCCACTCAGTTTTCTCTAAAAAAAAATAACCGATAATGCTTCTGTGTTCTGAACAACCTAGAACAACATGTTTAGGTAACAATTTGCAACAGTTCCTTTAATAATTCTGTTAATATACACTGTCCCCCGCCTAGGCAAGCCTTAGGTGACAAAAAATTTTCAAAAATTAGAAATCTATCTTTCTTGTGTGTACTGCTTAACACTAATAGGTATTTCTTTTAAATCAGTAGGCAAACTGATTAAGGGCATGTTTTTCTTGAGTTATAAAACAAGTCTGCCTATCTGTTTATCCTCTGAATTCACCTAGATACCATGTCTTAGGATCTTAATTAATAACAGTGCCCTTATATGTGTTTGAGTCGTGCTAATTATATGCATTATCTGCGGAGGAAAATCTGAGCTTCCTATATGCTCCTATGTGTTTTCCACTGACTGCAATCCTATATGTTCTTTGCTTGTCGCCTTTGAATTTTTCCCCTTTAAACCTGAGGGTCTGCCTAGTACCCACCTTTCAGGATAGTAGTCCTAACCTCCTCCAGGACTGATAGGATGGGACGGGTAATAGCACGCAATAGAATCCGTGACCAACACATGATTTAATTACCTTCATGGGATGGGAAGGGTAGAATATGGATATGATGACCGATGCGCTAATACCACGTGTAGCCCCTCTTCGAGGAGTGATTACCGGGTATTGCATTAATGTGATCCATATTATTATAAACCTAGGACACTTGTATTTGATAGTTCGTAATTACCCCTACTGTTTTTCTAAACACATGTATGTTTAAGACTTAAATCCCCTCTTATTTGAGCCTTTACCTGTTATTTGCTATTTGTACAAATTCACGAAACAATTTGGTCGGGAACCACACTTGTGGATCCTGAGGGGTGCCTAACACCTTCCCGTTAGTATAATTTCAAGCCCTTACCCAAATCTCTAGTTAGCAACGTAGATGTAATTGAACCCCTTAGGTTCCCTAACGCACCGTTAAAATCGTTAGGTGGCGACTCTTCAAAATACGCAAACCCCTTTCCCAAAAGGAAAGAGTTTTCCCAACCAATGTCATGAACCCGGTCTTCCACTAAGGAGGAGGAAAAAAGGGTGTGCCACATCGAATCCCACAAGAACTAACCTATTTACTACAACCTTTAATAATGCTAAAGATACGCTCAAACAATTTCTGGATGCAAGATTTTTAATAGATAATAAGTGGAATTTGTTTAGCTAATGAGAAATAACAATAAAATTAGAAATAATCAAGAATAGAGTTGAATTCAAAGATAAAAGAATCTAGGGCTACTGATTTCCCCAATTGCCAGATTAATTTCTAACACGTTACTATAATCTCGCCGTAATATTCTATGAGAATTATGAGTTCCGGGTTACCGTAATTATCTCTCGATTAACTACGATAATTTGCTAGAAGCATTCTCTCGAACTACTCTAGTTAACAATTTTGTACAACTCAGTATTAACCCACCAAAGCTTTGTTATCTCTAACACCCCTTTTAATTTCAAGTAATTAATCTCTTAACTTACCCGAAAGTGGTGTTGTTCAACAACAATCTAACCAAGTGTTCTTTCTCAAGCAACACAAGGTAACTAGACACGATTAATCAACGTTTTTTTCAATTAATCACAATACAATACGTAATTCAACAATCATAGAATAAACATGGCTCAATTATACCATACAAAGTCAAGACTTCATCCAACAATTGGTTCAATCAATCCTATATTATAGGTTTAGCTACTCATACTAATGGAAAGCAATTCACTAAAATAATTCATAATCAACAATAAAAGTAAGAAGAAGAAGATGAAAACTCTTAAGAAATTATCCGTCTTCTCTCCCTTGTTCTTGCCTCCAAAATCTTCTAAAATCAGCTATCTTTGACTTCTGGGCGAGTTGGACTTCATATAGGTTTAGGTTAGTTTCCTAGGAAATTACATAATTAACCATGACTTTATGGCCTTCGTCCACCCATCTGCGTCGCGGATTCGACCTCGGATCCGGCCGCAGATTTCCACTGTTGTTCTGCCTCAAGTGCGCGGTCGAATTCGCGGCCCAATTCACGACCGCGCACTTGGAGGGGTCTTCTAGCTTATTATTCTCGCTCCTTTTCGATCGTGCTAACTTTTGATTGGCCTTCCACGCTCCATATTGACTTAAAAAAACTCTTTAGCTCCCTCCTAGCTCGGAGTGGCTCCTGCAAAACATTAAATTCTTAATTAGAGCATTTTTTTTGTCTTTTAGCATTCAAATATTAATAAAGTGCGGCTAAATTAGAGTGTAAATAGCATATAAATGGCACAAATATATCCTACTATCACCTACGAAGGTCTAAAAATTAAAAGGATAAAAAACACTACACAGAACAACAAAGGGAGAAAATAGTAACTACAAGCCCACTAGACTGACTAGACTAGTACGAAATACTATAGCAACAAAGTAATTAAAATAGGGACAGAGAAACAAGAGGCGGGAGGTACCAATTCCCTAGAATAGAACTTGGAACTCTCGACTTGATATACTTCCGATGTTGCGGAACCCGGCATATAGCTTCTACTCTACTTCTTATGCGCGTGCATCTCCCAAAAGTGATACCACAAAAAAGATGGATTGGAGGATACCGATCACTGATGAAAATTATGATTTCAAAAAACTAAAATGGGTAATTAAGTTAATCATTCACTGTTGGCTTGCTTGGCGACGTTGTTCGGTGCCATCACGACCTATAGTGAATTTTGGCTCATGACAATTTCTTTGTTAAATAAAATAAATACGTTCTATCTTTTGAAGAGTCCATGCTCCACTGGTGGTTGTATTTGTACTATAATAGGATTGAGCGTGACTACGGGTTTCTTAGGATTGTCACCGTCTTTGATAAGTCCAATTGATCCCTCAAGATCCCATTCCTCATTGTTCTCTATCACATTATCACCTTCACCCATATGATCAGGGAGGGGGTTGTTGTGCACGTTGGGTGTAGCTTCTTTGGACTGAATGACCTTATTATCAATCAAGGTCCGGATCTTATCCTTCAGTGTTCGACACTCGTCAATAGTGTACCCTTTCATGCCAGAATGATATGCACATGTCTTATTTGGGTTGACCCATTGAGATGAATTCTCCACAGTCATAGTAGGGATATGATTGATGTAACCAGCAGCCTTCAGCCTTTCATACAGTTGGACAATGGGTTCGGCAATGGCAGTGTATTTTTTATGTGGTCTTCGGTCAAAGTTAGGCCGAGGTCTGGGTAGTTTCGACGAGTTGGAGGTGGCTGAAAGTGAGAGGGTTGGGAATATATGTGTGATAAGCAGTGGCTGGTTGGGAATATCTGAGAGGTGATGGTTCATATATGGGTGGAGGTGCTTGGTATGTAAGTAGGGAGGTTTGATATACAAGTGGAGTTTTGGGTCCTTGCGTGACCATTACTGTTCCCCCATCTTGCTTTTTCCATATACCCCCTGACTGCAATGCTTTATTTATGGCTTGCAATGCCTCAAAGTTTGTCACCATACCGCTTTAAATGCCCTCTTCAATCCTTTTTCCGAGCTTGAGGATATCGGAGAACTTATGGTTTTCAATAACCATCAATCTTTCATAGTACTGTGGATCTTGTTCTCTGACGAAGAACTTGTTCATCTGTTCCTCGTCCAATGTCAGCCTGACTTTGGCTGCTTCTGACCTCCAACGAGTGGCATACTCGCGGAAGGTCTCAGTAGGCTTCTTCTTTAAGTTCTGAATGTAGAAGACATCCAGCGCATTCTCTGTGTTAAACCTGAATCTGTCCATGAAGTCATACGCGATACTCACCCAATTGGACCACTTCTTAGGATCCTGGATGATGTACCAGGATAAAGCATCTCCTGTAAGACTCCTCATGAAAAGCTTCATTTGGATCCTTTCATCCTTTCCAACCCCTACAAGCTTGTCACAATAAGTCCTTAGATGAACTCTAGGATCACCTGTTCCGTCAAATATTTTGAACTTGGGAGGTTTGTAACTCTCCGACAGTTCTACATCTAGCTGTTGATCACGCTCATCTATGTCTAATAAAAGATGAAGAGGGCATTGCAAATATAATCCGGGGTATTATGCCTAGAGACGATCCCACAGGGAGTTAACGTATCAAGCAAGCTGTCAGAATACTAAACTTTCACTTGGTGTTGTTTAAACTACCACAACTGAATGAAAATATTAAAACTAAAGACTAACTACAATAAGGTGTAAATAATTATAATAAAGGTCTAAGGTTATGGTTTCCCCTGTCGATGAACTTACTTCTCGGATACTTCATATCGCTTGATTAGTTGTCTCTATCAATCATGAACACTCTATCTACCATAAATCTCTCTCAGTATTATGATAATTTACTAGACGCACTCTCTTAAGTTACGCTAGCTAGATTGCATTACAGTTCACTTTAGATTGCACCCGAAGTATCGTTATTTCTAATCCAACTTCTAAACCCTCGGTTATGACTTTCGTCTATACTCCGGGAGTGATGTTGTTCAAACAACTACCTAAATATGCACTCTCTCTCAAGTAGATACATAATAAATAGGAACAGCTAATTGAGGGCCCTTCAATCAACTACAACAAGAACGTAGTTGAACAAATAGAGATTAATCAACCAATCAAAACTATATTAATATCACAATAAGTTTATCCCCCAACGGGTTCCACCAAAACCCTAGATTAATAAATTGGCTAATCATGCTCATAATAATCAACTCCAAAATAACTTGCATAATTAAACTACAAAGTAATGAATGAAAGATGTAAAAATCAATGTTTTGCTTCTCTGAGTAGTATTCCACAGGCGTCTCTTGTCTCTAATGGAATCAATTATTCAAGTTGTGTTTTTGGGTCTATTTATATGTTTGGGACAAACCCTAAACGTGTAGGAGACTTCTATTCAAATGGGGAAACACTTAAAATCTTCAAAAACTCGGATTGGACCAGACCAGGGACCTGGCTTTATGGCCCAAACGCCTGGATAAATCCAGGCTAGGCCTGGCCTTAAGGCTCAAACGCCTGGATAAAGCCAGGCCAGGCCTGGCCGTAATGCTCAAACGCCCTGCTATAGCCCGGTGCACTCCTCTTCGCCTCTTGAGCGTATTTTCGATGTTTTTGCATTCATTTAGCTCGGCTTCCATCTCCAATTCACCTACACATGAAATAGACTCCATTATGCACATAAAAAGTGTATTTTTATCATTAACGCACATAAAATGTAAGGCACATAACGTGTTAAACCATGAATTCTAGCGACACATCAACACCCCACACTTAAACTTTTTGTCGTCCTCGAGCAATCAACTACACTCATGAACACAACTTATTAAGCAAATCCCTTAACGCGTTATACCAAGAATTTTTAAAATAGGTTAAGCACAAAGGTGTGACATCCTCGCCTCAATAATCGACTCACAAATACCATGCTTTATTCACAATTCACTAACTACTCTAACATAGAGGTCAACAACATTACCTTTCCTTCATGAATCATGTGCCCTCACCAAAGCAAAGAGCTAGTTCCTCACACAATAAAATTTAAGAACACTTAGGAACTCAAGATAGAAAGAATTCACTCGCTCTCATAAATAATATTCATATGCCACAAAAGATGAACCATAGTCTTGCCCGTAGTGTACTACTCTACTAATCGGGCTCATTCAGTCTAGGATCAAGTAGGACTTTTTTGGTTGTAATGTAGGCTGCGGGACAGGTAGGATACATTTGGATATAAGAGTGACTACACCTCCCTAAGCACATTAATACATATACTTTCGCATACAACCTCAAACTTATATTAAGCCAAACTCCACTTTCACAACAATGTTATTACCCCATACTTCTTTAAGCACAATTACATTAAGGGTCACCACTTGTTAAGGAATATATATATATATATTTTTTTTTCACAACAATCCAACAATTTTTTTTTCTCTTATTTTTCTAAGTGACTCTTACTTTTTCAAAACAGTGCACCTTTCTCCTTATTTCAATTATTCCCCTCAAAAACCAACCTACCACTGCACACTTTAATTTTTCCATATTTCATCACATTTCCAATGCTTACGAGAGGTGACAAGGTTCAAATATATGATCGATTCAAACAAAGGGTTATGGCTTGTAATGTGGTTGCCAAACAAACAGGATTATAGGCTCAACGAGGTTAACTACGATACATAACAATTAGATGGGTATAATATACATAGCTGGCTCAACAAAGAAACGCCTATATCACTTCCAAGACTGAACAAAACTACTATTTCGCTTTGCACACACACGGGGCAAGTTCTAGACATCAAATGCAATGCACAGAATAGCATACAAATCTCACACACACATGGCACATATATCACCCAAGATTGGATCTATCACGACACTCCAGTCAAAGCAGTTAAGCAAATCTTAAGAATCCCTGATTTAAGGTATTTATCCTGGAGTCTAAGCGTCACAACCACAGTACTGACTATTCTCAAGGCATCACAACGTTCCGAGATATTTCTACGATTAATCCCTCAACCATGTGGTTACTACTCCTAAAAATTAAAAACTAACTACACCCGGTTCAATTAAAAACCCTTGGAAAAGAACTGTGGTCCAAAGAAAAACCAAGGGGGAATGACTACACTACCTAAAACAAAAAAAATCTTTTTGGTGTTCTCTTTAGACTTACTTCCCTCAAGAAAATTGTCTAATAGATCCATCATCGGGAAAAGCCCATTTTTTTTTTGTAAAATAAATAAATTATTCCATTAATCTAGCATAACTAAATTAGCATAGAAAGTCACCAGAAAATCTCCTCACCCCACACTTAAAATTGTGCATTGTCCCCAATGCGCACCCATACATACAAGAGGGTAAAAAAAATCCCTGGTAGGCCAAAGGCCGAAGCATGTTCAACATGTGTGTTGTTTTCTTTTCTAGTGTCGTTCAAATCATCCATATTTGCTTTCCCTTTGCCTTTTGGTGGATTTGGAGGAGGAGAAGGTGGAGGGCTCCTTGATGTAGTATGATAAGCGAATGATGCGAGTATGCATGAACCAACCTTTGGGGAATGGGAATAATCAAAAGAAAGAAAGAAAAACAAAAGGTAGCCAAGTCCGTAAGAGTTCTGAAAAGAATATTTGTAATATTTAAACACATACTGCAGAATGTAAATTCGCGTCCTATTTTGGGAGCCTCGTTGTGCCCGAGGTAGGCCTAGCAACAAGTTGGTTTGGGAGAACTTAGATGCCAATAAATGACTCATTTCATTAATATAAAAAACAGACGAATCCCAAAACGACACTAAGATAATAAAAGATAAGTCACTATTGGCACCTCGTCTTATTACATTTGGAGAGGCAAATAAATCTAGTCTACTTTGTCCCAGAAGGACCTTCCCCAGGCTTGATCTTCCTGACTCCATCAATCAGGTCCCCCAGTTCGCGCATGCCCAACAACAGGTATACTCTTGCTAGATGTCCTCCCTCGCCTCCTTCAGCATTCTGGCAGTCGGCGATTCTTTTCCTTGTCTTTTCTCCCAGCTCCATCAAGCCCTGCTCTAGATATTCTACCCTTTCATTGGAGATGATAGCTATTTCCCTCCATTCCTTGATTAATCTCTTGTCTGTCTCGTGTATCTCCTGATGTTCGGCCTTGGAGTCATGAATCCTCTTGTGCAACTTGTTGTATTTTACTTGGGTTTCTGCATCTTCGTCTATGACCCTGTTTCCCCGACCAATTCCTGGCTCAACTTCCCCACCTAAGTTGTCCTCCAACCATATCGGGTAAAATGGTGCATGACCCGCATGATACCTGTCTGGCTTGATCGTGTCCTTCTCCACAATAATCTTTGAGTGCCATATGCTGAGCTTGACACTTGTCGTCATCCTTAAAATCTGCTCGAAAATGACTTATCTTCGTGACCCGCAGTATGATCTGCTTCCTGCCTGCCTGCCTCATAACCTTGATAGGAGCATAAGGGTATATTTCCCTTAACCCGATCACACTAAGTGAGGAGCGTCCCTTGACCTGATGATGAACTCGTCAGTAGGGAACCATTCAAACATCCACTGAACCTGATCCTCAGCCAAATTGTCGAAGAACTCCAACCATTCCTTAGCACTCTCTAGTTGAGCAAACTCGTCTGGAATGTAAGTCATCCGTTTAGGGTGATGGAAGGCAATATGGTCATTCCATGCCTTTTGTGGAAACTCCTGGCGATATTGACCCTTTTGGAGATGCTCCATTAACCACAACTGCAGCAGCAAATTGCGGCCCTCGAAATGTTTAGACCCTTTCTGGAAGTGGTCCAAGGCCCGGGAGATATCAGCAATAATCATAGGGACTATGGTGTATGCCTGTCCCTCGATTCCTTCCATTAGAGTCTTGGTGACCATAACCAGTCTGGTGTGAATTCTTTCCCTTTTCGTTGGGAACATTATCATACCCAAGAAGCAAACAGTGAACACGAGAACACTTTGGTGAATATGACCCAAGGAAGTGATGGAAAAATCATCATGGAAAATACGATAAGACTTTCGATGACTGTATATCTCATACAAGTAGTCAAATGGTATATAAGATTTCTTTAAGCACTCCAAATCAATGTTCTTTTTCAGACCCATCATTTTTAGAAATCCCCTACCAGTGCGATTTTCCGGTACCAATAGCCCAGGGCTGTCCCAAGGTAGCCCAGCAAATCCCCCGAATTCTTCTAGGAGCGGGGTCATTTCTATATCCCCGAAGCAAAAAACTGATCTTTCACGATCCCAGAACATGGTTGCAGTTTTTATTAACATGTTATTTGGTTGGATGTCCTCATAAAAGGAAAATTTCCCAGGACCTTCCTCACATGTTTTTTTCACTTGAGGAGAGATCTTCCCACCAATCTAGTAGCAATGGTGGTATACTACGGACCATGCCGAACCTGGGGACCTCGTGCCTCATTTTCTGCAAAACAAATAAGGTTAGACCCTTTCCCCCTCCAGATTCGACTATTTATATATCCATGATTAGCATATTGGCATTTAGTTCTCCAAAATTAATGCACAAAACGTGGTCGCATCCATTGGGATTATGGAAACCACGGTGGAATTTGGATAAGTTTTGTCTTAAAGGGTTATTATGTGGACAACATATTAACCCGACTAGGTTTGACCATGATGCATGTACAATTATAATCAGAGGAAGGTTGTTATAGGGGTCTAGACTGGTACCCTCAAGCGGACAACTTGAGGGGGAAAGTCACGGAACCGTCGATTGCACCGCTGATCGACTAGTTTTACCGCAAATAAGCCTTTTCGAATTTAAAGGGTGATATATAGGAAGAGTGCAACCACTCATCATGCGTTGATATATGATTGATTGCGCACGAGTGGAATATGATGTTAAGCATGATTTATGCAGCAGTAAATAGTATGTTGTTGCGTATTTGCATGTTAGGAAAATAATAAATGCGGTATTTAATAATTGAAAGACGTTTAAGAGAGGAAAACAAAGAAATAAGTCAGTTTCTGCAGTAAAGGAAATCATAAATGCTCAAAATGGGCAACTAAATTCACATGAAGGGAAAGGGAAAGGGTTCGCACGTATTAACAAAAAAGAAGCATGCTTAAGACTAATTTACAAAAAGCAAGTCTTTTAAGCCTAAAATCACCATCATAGTTGCCATGCTGTCGCGCCCCTTTTTTTCCCTTTCGCGGAGTCCGGGTTTCCACATGCTTTGGGACAACTCGTTTCCTTTTTGAGAAAGGGGTATGGAAATTGAAGAGTCTCCACCAAACGGATTTAAGATGCGTTAGGGAACCTAATGCAAGTAACTCATGAAACCGGTATACATTACCAGAGATTGGGTAAGGGCTTGAAATTACCTTGAGGGGAAGGTGTTAGGCACCCCTCGAGGTCCACAACAGTGGGTCCCGGCCAAACTCATTTTTGGTGAATTAGTCATTAAGCAAGTAAAGAAGTTTAAGCACACATATGGACTACAAAAAAATGGGAATAAATGGATCCTAGGTTTATTAGCCTATAAGATCACATATGTGCAATACTGGGTAAACCTTCCTCAACTAGAGGGGTTACACGTAGCATTAGCGCACAGTGTATCATATCCTTTACTACCCAATTACCCTCCCCTTGGTGGTTATATAAACGATTCTAATTAAATGTACTCTATACGTGCATTTCCCGTCCCTTTCTTATGGCCCTAGAGGTGTTTAGGACCTCTAATTAAGGCAGTTTTGGACTCTCCTAAAGTGCTTAAAAGGAGAAAATCTAAGCGACAATAAAAAACAAGTAGGAGTGTCAGGTAAAGGAATAATTAAGGGGGCTCACATTTCAAACAACAGTATTTCAGATACATTAAGAGTCCTAAAGAAGGATATCTAGGTGAGCATGACAAACAAAATATATGCAGCATTGTGTTAAAGCGAGCCAGTGGAGACCTAATCAGTTTGCCTACTGATTTTAGGACTTGCTGAATCTGAGCAGTTCGCAAATAGTTAGGCAAAGCATAGTTTTACAATTCGTAAGATTTCAATTATCATACGTGCTTGCCTAGGCATGGATCCGAGATGTCTTATAAACATGATATCTAACTATTAATTAGAGTCTTAATACTAACAAGCGATTTTAAACAGACAGTTTAAGTTCATTATGTCCTATAGGCATGTTGTCTAGGTGTTGAACATTACAGAAGTGATTTTATACATTTATCTCTGTAAACATGTTATCTAGGTGTTGGGACTGCTTTTAAACTTACTCTTATAGACATGGTTGCTACTGATTTTATGCGATATATCCATGGTAGTTAGCATGATTTCTAATGCAAATAATCAAAATAATCCTAAGGGCGTGATTTCTAATGCAAATAATCATAATACTCCTAAGAGCATGATTTCTACCCGGTTTCCCCACAAAATATATATAGAAGTCCCTCCCATTCTACTAATATCCTCAATATTTGTTTACAAGAATTATGATTACAGGTCATTCGATAAATGAATTACAGAATAAATAATACTATACTATAGGGAGCCTGTATAGGCCAAAAATAAACCTGGAGGACCAGGCCTTCAACCAAATCCAAAGTACCATATCTCATAGTGTCCAAGAGAGTGTCCTGGTGCCTCAAAGTTCCCAGGGCCTCAGGGATCCCGGGCAATGCTCACACCAAGACCCTTTTTAAGAGAAGTAGTTTTTGTGCAGTGTGGAAGGGCCAGCCCCAGTGTGCCAGAGTTCGGAGGAATCTCATGGATTCCTAGGCAGTACACACACTAGAGGGGCATAATACTAAGTATTCTAAGAGTAGGAGTGATAGTGCTTGAAAGAGTAGGAATAATTTTAAGAAAACATATCAGAAGTGAAACCAATTTAGAAGTGAACATAGTTTAGAAGTGAAAATAGTTTGGGAGTGAAAATGGTTTAGAAGTGAAAACAACTTAGAAATATTCTAAAAAAGGTTTAGCAAACAACAGCAAGTAGGAAACACAGTTACAAGGTTTTACATAAAGCTTCATATTGCCCAGACTCGACTCAGTTCATTAGTCAACCTTAGATGAGTATATAGCATGCTGAGAACAAACAATTACACAAAAAGGGAGCAGGAGTTGTGAACACAAGAATCTTGAATCAGGAGCACATAGAAACAGGGTGTTAGGAAAGCATGCTAGTCAGGAGCATAGAGCAGGCATGGGATAGATAACAATTCATTACGACATACTAATTTAGGGTCTAGACAGGAATCACTCAAGTTTAACAGTCATACATGACTATAGAGGTAAGCATACTGACTCAAAGCAATAGACAGGGAAACATAGAAGTTTAATGTAAAAACAGTCATTCTAATCAGTTCATATAGAGGACAAAATTGATCACACCAATTGAGGTTAATGGAAAAGTGAGAGTCTTAGACACCAAAAGTAAACATGCTGGCTTAAAGCAATAGACAGGGAATGTTGAAACTTAAACACAGAAGTAAGTTTGTTGGTTTAGAGCAATAAACATGAAAGATTAAAAGGTAAACAGAAGGTAAACATGCTGATTAGGGTGAAAAACAAGAAAGAATGAAACTTAAACATGCTGATCAAAGCAATAAATAGGAAGAATACAGAATTAAGTACATAAGTGATTAGACTAGAGACATGGACTTAACAGAGATAGAGCAAAAGAGAACATACAGGTTCAGACTTTATAATGACATTAGGAATAGGAACATACCAGTTGAAGGAAAGCAAATAGGAGATGAAAGGTATGCAGGATTCAATAGTCTAGCCTTGGCTTTCAGCCGGTTAGACAAGCAATGAGCACAAGTAGTAGAGAGATGAGAGAAAAGTATGTGTGTGAGTGTGTGTTTTTGTGAACTATTGTTCGTGTCTTGAAGAAGCAGAATGAGAGTGTATATATAGCACTTAGGGAGAAAAAAAAAATAAGGTAAAGAGGAAATCACAGTTTGTAAATTAATTAAAATCAATCAACCAATTATGAAATCAATTCCTATAGAGAAATCCGGAAAAGACCCCCTAAATTGGGTAGAATCAGTTAACAGTCAGAACTGGGGCTCAACTAAGGCAACAAATCAATATCATACCATATAGGGAGTCAGTCAAATCCCCAAACTATACTGATAATCTAATTAAGGCAAGTAAAATTAATCAAGGTCATAAATAGGGAAATAAGTAAAAATCACAAGAATACTGTTTTTAACAGGAAAGAGTTATTCAAATCCTGAATAGAATCAGTCAATACAAATAGTTCACAGATATAAACATAATAACGGAAAAAATTTAAGAAATCAGTGTCACAAATAAAAACATCTAGGGTTTAAGCATATATGCGAAAATTAATCAAATATGCAAAGAGATAGTTAGATTCAACACTTGAAAGTTAAAAAAACTTTTGAAGCAAATTTGGGACGAACTCTAATTTGAGAAAACTAAATCAAATCGAAGCAGTTAACTAAAAGAAAATAGTTTCAAGGGAAAAACCAAATAATGCTCGAATCGTTTCAGATCTACAAAGATCTGAGCAGATCCAAGCATTTGTAGAACTAGGATTTTCAAAATAACAAAGATGAAAGAAACTCGAATAAAAGTCATAGATTCAAACTAAAAACGGAAGGAAATCAGTACTCACAAACAAGAATGGCCCTAAACAAGCCTGTAATTGGATTTTGGATGAAAAATCAAGTCGAATCTCCCTGAGATTCTTCTAAGAACCCATGCAATCAACAATCCGGTGGTGTAGGAGGCTAGTAATGGTAGGAGAATATTCAGAATCTCCATTGACATGAGCTTTTTGCCAGTGACGGCGATTAGGGTTAGGGGGTCGAGAGAGAATGGAGAGATTAGGGGAGACGATGACGGCGGAGTGAAAAGAAAATGAGGGGGTTAGGGTTGGGTTTGAAATTAGGAAGGCAAGTATTAACGTGGACCGTTGATCTAAAAGATCACGATCACGATTAGAGATGGGTTTATTGGGTCGCGTAGGTAGATTGGGCTTAGGGGTTAATTGGGCTGGTGTATTAAGTGGTTTGGGCTGGTATTAAGGGGGTTGGGCTGGTATATAGTGGGTTAGGTCCGAAAAATTAAAGGAATTAAAAGGGGTATTTGTTAAATACCCAATCAATTAATAAATAATTTGTTAAATTAATTAACAAATTGTAAAAAATGATTTTCATGACTAAAAATATTTTAAAATAATTATTCAATATTTTAAAAATACAACAAGCTATTTTATAATAAAGTAATGTAATAATGCATGCATGGGCTATAATTGCAAAGTTATTGCAATTGTAACCCAAAAATGTAAATATGGCCATTTGTGAAATAATTATGCTTAGTATAAATAAAAATAGTAGAATTAAGTCATAAATTTGTTATAAAAACATTAGTAGTGCAATTAATAATTATTTATATGATAAAAATACTGAAATATTAATTAAAAATCCTTGAAAATGCAGAAATTATAATATAAATATTAATTAATGTCAATGCATTGTTTTGAAGGCATATATGCATTTTGAAAAAAATATTATAGGAAAAAATTGGGTATCAACAACCATGAATGTGAAGGCCAAATCGATGGGTCGCAAAGGGCCACAATCGGGGAAACCAATCTATGCTTACAAATGGGCCCGATTTGGTTTGATGTCGAATTCCAAGTGCTCAACATATCCGGCTCATACAAATTATTATTGGGACGACCTTGGATTCATGCACTGGGGCTGGGGCTACTACTTTGAACCATGTTGTAAAGTTCGAATGGAACCATGGGAAGTGATCATTCGTGGAGACGGGAGTAATCCAATTTATACCAACCAAACAGTTCCGGTCGTGGAAAATAGAATGAAGTTAGGTGGGGAGACTTAGCATCGCATCAACCGCGTCAATGCAATTGAGAAGGACAAGTGGTGAAGCACCAAAATAGAAAGCATACTGGCATGGGCAGGGTATGATCCCGGTAAAGGGCTCGAAAAGAACCTCCAACGTATTACCAAACAAGTACAGCTAAAACATCATGGCACGACCTTTGGACTTGGATATCAGTATACCTGGAAGGAGTATGACGATTGGTCGCCTCCATGGCGTGGTCCTTATTACCCTCTTGAGCAGTTGGTACCACATTTGAGCCAATCCTTCCATCACGCCGACATGATATGGGGATCGGAAGAACATTAAGCTATAGCTGGCTTAAGGAATCTGATCTTGGAAGTTGAGGACATAGATTGCATTGTGATAGTTGAGGAGGAGGAGGAAGAAGGCCTCATCATCCAGACAGTTGAGAAGGGATTCGTTCTCATGAACTGGACCGCGACACCATCTAGGGCCCGATGAGTCCCGGGGTGTCATGGCTGCTAGTGTCATTCATTTTGAAAATAATTCCTCTTGAGCATTTTGTTTAAAAACATATTTTTTCTTCCCTTTCGGTATTCGCTTTGGAAACATTGTTTGAAGTCATTTAAAACTGCTCTGTTTGACATTTAAATATTTATCAACGGCTTTACGTTTTATTATTATTATCTTTCATATCTTTCTCTCTACAGCATTACTATTTCTTACCTTGATGAACCAAAGACTGTGACATGTAATGAGATAACGTAACATAAGGATAGTGACTCGGAAGAGATCGAAGAAGAAGATATGGTACCTGAGGAAATCGTCAAAGAAGTTGAGAACTTTGAGAACAAACATAAGTCTAACCTGGATGAGACTAAGGTAGTCAACTTCAGAGATTCTGAAACTGTCAAAGAAACTCGCATAAGCATTCACTTGTAACCATCAGAGAAGGAAGAGTACACTCATTTCCTGAGAGAGTATGAGGACATTTTTTCATGGTCCTATGACGATATGACCGGGTTGAGCACATCCATAGTGGCTCACAAGTTACCTACCAATCCAATGTGTCTACTAGTAGAGCAGAAACATAGAAAGTTCAAACCAGACATGAGTCTAAAACTCAAGGAAGAAGTCACCAAGCAGATCAAAGCTAAGGTTCTTAGGGTAGTTGAATATCCAACTTGGTTGGCCAATATTGTGTTGGTTCCGAAGAAAGACGGGAAATTCAGGGTGTCTGTCGACTATCGGGATTCAAACAGATCAAGTCCCAAAGATGATTTCCCACTACCAAATATACACATACTGATCGACAATTGCACCAAGCATGAACTCCAATCCTTTGTAGATTGCTTCACCGGTTATCATCAGATTTGGATGGACGGAGAAATTTGGCCAAATCCCATCAACTGAGATGCAGTCAAAAGATATTATTTTTAAACTGTTTGCATTTCTTCATATGATGTATTTAAACTACGCTTGACCTAATTCCCGTTTAAGAGGGGATATATAGGCAGCCCTATGGGTTCGGTCACAATATAATAAAATTTCCATTTTCCCCATAATCAGAAACTGGGAAAGAATTTTGAGGAGGACCCTCAAAATTCCGAAGCAAGTTCAGCCAATGGAACCGTATGCGGAATAGCCAGAAGTTCGTCCAGATAATTTGGGTAGAATTTTTAGGAGGACCCTCAAAATTCTATGTCAAGAAGGTCGCAATGTCTCTAATAATGTCACATTTACTGGTTCATATAATCAATTTTTAAATCGCATATTACTATGTTTTGAAAACTATGCATACGTATTTTTCGAAAATTTTATTTTTTAGCCAAATTCTACCCATGGTAAATCGAATAGCACTCTAGTGCGGAGTGGCGCAATGTAAATAGGCAAAGGCACGAACCAAACTCCCCCGCAAAACTCACGACTTTCCTTTGGATGTAGGCACAAGGAAGAGTCGCAGGTACGTGCGCACTTTAGAATCATTATCTTCACAAACACAAAGCTAATGGACCCACCTCCACCTAAGAAATACTCTGCTCTTACTTACTATTTGTTCATTGCATGGGACTAAGCACTGTCTCAAATCTTGCATGAGGCTAAGCTCTGCCTCCTCAATTGCATAAGGCTAAGCATTACCTTCTCCTGCGTGAGACTAAGCATTGTCTCCAATCTTGCATAAAGCTAAGCATTGCCTTCCCCTGCATGAGACTAAGCATTGTCTCAGATCCTGCATCAGGCTAAGCATTGCCTTCCCCTGCATGAGACTAAGCATTGTCTCAAATAATGCATAAGGCTAAGCATTGCCTTCCCCTGCATGAGACTAAGCATTGTCTCAACTCCTGCATAAGGCTAAGCATTTCCTTCCTCTACATGAGACTAAGCATTGTCTCAAATCCTACATAAGGCTAATCATTGTCTTCCCCTGCATGAGACTAAGCATTGTCTCAGATCCTGCATCAAGCTAAGCATTCCTTCCCCTGCATGAGACTAAGCATTATCTCAAATCCTGCACAAGGCTAAGCATTGCCTTACCCTGCATGAGACTAAGCATTGTCTCAGATCCTGCATCGGGATAAGCATTGCCTTCCCGTTCCATGAGACTAAGCATTGTCTCAAATAGTGCATAAGGCTAAGCATTGCCTTCCCCTGCATGAGACTAAGCATTGTCTCAAATCCTACATAAGGCTAAGCATTGCCTTCCCCTACATGAGACTAAGCATTGTCTCCAATCTTGAACGAGACCAAGCATCGCTTATCCTTGCATAACCACAAATGTCACTCTATTTCAAAACCTTGCATTATACCCTTCTCTCAGGGCTAAGCTCTGCCCCTGATCTTGCACAAGACTAAGCTCTGTATTGTTTCATGTCAAGCATCATGTCTTTGCATCTCATGGGCTGATATATAGCTAATTTGTCCAAAGGCGTCATAGTCTGAAGGCATCATCCTCATAGTCGGAAGACATCATATCATGGCCTAAGGATCTCCTAATCTCGCACATAATTATTCAAAGGCATCATGGTTCGGAGGCACCATCTTCATAGCCCGAAAACACCATTTCATGGCCTGCGAATCCTTTACCACACAATTCATGGCCCGGGACATCATGGTATAAGGACGTCATCCTCACCGTCCAAAGACAATATCCATGGTCCAAAGGGAATTTACATCATGTTTAATTTATGCGACAATCAATATGCACGCATTGTATTTTGAGTCTGCAGGTAATCCGGGAAGCAACCGTTCTCATAACTGGAGCAATCTTCGCTCCGGTTTCCATTGAACACTCATATCCTTCAATTATCTCAAACGTAAACAATCACCGTCAGTTACCCATATTCACCTAATGCCCACTCAGATATCAGTAACCATTCTCAATCCTGATTTGTCCTACCCAGAATATCCAGTCTGTTCTTACAACAATTCCATCGGTTTATTCCACCATCGGATCCAAAACTACACATGGACTGATTCCTGTAACGCCAGGTATATGTAGGCAGCTCATATACCACACTGCGGTCTATGTTATTCAAATCACCCCATTAGGTCAAAATCAGTCATCATTTCTTTACCCGACAACTCTTTCATCCTTCCCGGGTAAAGAGGGGAACATGTTGACACCTAATTTTTCCCTCATATTTTTTCAAATATATACGTATACTTTCAAAATAGTACATATGCATCATCATTTTATTTACAAGCATATATAAGTATTTTTCATAATTATTTTCATAATTTTTAAAGGCTTTAAATTAATTTATTTCTGTATTTTTATGATATAAATACCCATTAATTACTTTACAAATTACTTTTTTGATGATTTTATCATCTAAACTTATCATTTACACTCATATTAGGTTTCAAATGTTTTAGTGCATTTATTATAATTACGTTTGCATTTTTAGGGCTAAAATTGCACATTTTTGCAATAATAGCCTATATATGCTTATAAATACTTTATTTATGCAAAAATAACCTTTTTATACTTTTATAATGTTAAATGATTTTTTTTATTTATTTTTATGCAAAAATGATATTTTTATTATTTATTTATTGGTTAAATTTGGGTATTTAAAATCTGGCCCCATTTTTTAATTAAATTCGGACCTAAAACCACTCAAACAAGCCCAAGCCCAATACTCCTAATCCAATTACCCTTACCCATTCATTAAAACCCAACCCAGTCCACCTTAATCCCAACCGTTGATCAATAATGATTGTTGGTTGGTTTCCCAATGCACACGCAAGTGTACGTGGTCGACAAGTAATATAGGATTTTAAGTCCAGATATCGTACCCACAGGGACTTGTGATTAACTATCAACTAAACTAAACTCAAACAAATATTTTACT
>ML436466.1:20666-46099 GCA_005239525.1 Nicotiana knightiana
CCCCTTTCCTTATATCCCCCCCCCCCTCTCTACCCTAGTCTTCATTTCCCAAATCCGCCGCCCTTATTTCCCCTCCAATGATGAACCCTAATTCCTCCACCTCACCCAAATCCTCCCAAATTCCATTCCTGATGGGATTCTTTCCATATTTCCTTACCATATTGGTGTTTTTCCCTTATTTGGTGCTATATTATGGAATAACTTAGGTACTTGCCTAAACATGGCAAGTACCCTGCTTTGATTTTGTCCAAATCTATGTTTGTCTCTTGAATCTGGACAACCACTAGTCTAAACGCGTTATTTTGTAGCGATTCTCTCATATCTCGCTTGATTCGCACTAAACCCTAAAGGTTAGAGTTCCATATTTTTCTTGGATTCGAACCTAAAATGGTTCAAACTCTGATTTTTAGTATCTTTCCATCTATATTCACTCTATTGTTTGTGAATCCTCTTATTTTTGTCGATTCCCCTCACTTACCTAATTTAGGGTTTCAGAATCTTTTTACTTGAACCAAATGTGGTTCAATTGAGTATTCTTTTATAAATAATATCTTGTCTGCCTTATATGATTCTTTACTTTACTTCCTACTGGTTTTGTGTATTTTTCACCGAAACTTTAGGGTTCAACCCTACTGATTTAAACACTGACTTCAGTATTTAAGTGAGAAATTATTTGAGGCTAGGAGCACTATTCGAACCCCTCGCCACTCCCCTTTGAAATAAAATTTAGAACTCAAATTTTTCACTCCTATTCTCTCTAGCAACATTATTCTGTGCTTTTGATTCCTGGCCGGCTGGAAGACAAGGCCAGGAATCCTCAACTATTTTGCTTCTGTTGGTGACAATTGCTACATTGTTGAATTCCTTCTTTCCTGTTTTATCTTAACTAGTGAGTTTATTGAAGTCTTTTCTATTCCATTATGATTACTTGTTGAATGTGTTATTGTTACTAGCCATGTTACTCTAAATGTTATTACTTATTGTAACATCCCAGTAGGTTGTTTTGAGAGTTAGCGCCCTGATCCCCTAATAACTACTTTCCCCATGTCTATTTCTGATTTTGGGACTTGTCAGAATGTTGAGTGGTGAAATTCGGAGAGTTTTTGGACACATAGTCCTTATATGTGAGTTTAAGTTTTAGAAAATCGGAACGTAGTTGGAAGTGTGTGAAGACGGGTCCTGAATAGGATTTCGTCGACTCAGTTAGCTCCGTTGGGTAATTTCATAGTTAGGAGCGTGTCCGGAATATGTTTTCAAGGTCTGAGTAGATTTAGGCTTGAATTGGCGAAAGTTAGAATTTCGGCGATTTTGGTCGACATGTGAAATTTTGATGTCGGGCTCGGAATGGAATTCCGAGAGTGGCTGTGGGTCCGTCATGTCATTGTGACCTGTGTGTAAAATTAGAGGTCATGCAGACTAGTTTTGATGTGTTTCGGCATCGGTTGTAGATTTTGGAAATTTCATTAGTTCTTAGGCTTAAATCCATGTATAATTGATGATTTTGGTGTTATGTGACCTTTTTTGGAGGCTCGACTAAGTTTGGATAAGGTATTAGGGATGGTTGGTAAGTTTGGTTGAGGTCCAGGGGGCCTCAGGGATGTTTCAGATGCTTAAAGGGTGATTTTTTGAACTTATAAACAACTGAACCATTGCTGGTTCTGGTGTCTCGCACCTGTGATGTATTTTCCGTAGGTGTGGACACGCATGTGCGGAAGAGGGGCTCGCAGGTGCGGGCTTGGTCAAGTCAACCAGTTCTCGCATGTGCGGTTGGGTTCCAGTAGGTGCAGAGCCACAGATGCGGCCCAGTTACCGTAGGTGCAGCCCCAGGCCTTTTAGTGGGTTTTCGCACCTGTGATGGATTTTCCGCATATGCGGTCCAAGGAGTGCAGGTGTGGAAATCACTGGGAAGTTTATATCAAATTCGAGGGCTTGAAGTTCATATCTTCTAAAAACAATTTGGAGCTCGGGTGTAGGCGATTTGGAGTGAGTTTTGAGGAAAATCTTCATAAGTAACAATTCCTAACCCTATTTCCTTTATATATCATTAATCTATAGCAATTTCTTCCATGCAATCAAGGAATTTGGGTGAAAAATCATGAAAATTGGAAGATGTTTCCCCAATTAGAAATCTGAAAATTTAATAAGATTTTGACGTCGATTTTCAATGATTCTTCTTCTAGTGAGTTCGTGAGTAAATGGGTGTTCTAAATTCGTAACTTTCACTCGATTCCGAGACGTGGGTCCGAAGGACTTTTTGGGTGATTTTCCTAATTTCGCATATTAGCCTCGAACTTATTAGCTATTTTGATTCCTTAAAGTGATATTTACATTATGCAATCTAATTGAATAGATTTGGGCCATTTGGAATCGGATACTCGTGGCAAGAGTGTGGTTTTGAGTTGGGCAGCACAGTCGAGGTAAGTGGCTTGCCTAACTCTATGTTGGGGACTTCCCCTTAGGCTATTTTAATATTTCTTTTTGTTGTTTGACGCCGTGTACGTGACGTGACGAGTACATACACGGGTCATTGTTGCTAAACTCCATTTTCCCTCCATGACTTAAATCATTTCATTCCTATTTTACCGTCTCATGTATTCGCTATGTAGTTTAGATTAGGAAGTAGCATGTCTATATGTTTTACTTGAACATCCCCTAGTTATTACTATGTGTACCATGTTTAGGTAGTTTTATCCATATTTTTTCCTGTGATTTTCCTAAACTGTTTTAAATAAAAATTTTACACGGTATTTGTACTGCCTTGCATATTTAAATTGGGACTACGAACGAGATTACGGGAGCTTTCCCCATGTACTGCATTGCATATTTAAATTGGGACTACGAACGAGATTACGGGAGCTTTCCCCATGTACTGCATTGCATATTTAAATTGGGACTACGGACGAGATTCCGGGAGCTTTCCCCCCTGTATGGCATAGCATATTTAATTGGGACTACGGATGATATTCCGGGAGTTTTCCCCCTGTACTGCATTGCATATTTAAATTGGGACTACGGACGAGATTCTGGGAGCTTTCCCACTGTACTACATTGCATACTTGTTACTGTGATATATGATGTGCTGAGCCGCGGGCTCCCTATTATTGTTTTCTTTTAGCTCATTGTTTATACTTATTTGCCTTAGCTTATTATATATCTCTGTTCAAACTTTTAAACTGTTTTTACTACAAAATCCAGTATAGCCTTAACCTGACCTCGTCACTACTCGACTAGGGTTAGGCTTGGCACTTACTGGTACCAATTTGTGGTGTACTCATGCCTTTCCTGCACATGTTTTTCGTGTGTAGATCCAGGTACCAGCGCTCAGTTTCATGGCTAGGTGTCCGAGCAACAACTTCTAGGAGACCGAAAGGTAATTCTGTCGCGTCCGCAGAGTCCTTCGAGTCACCTTCCACTCAAGATTTAGATAGGTTTTCATGTAAATTCCCTCTCGTTGTATGGAGCTATTTTGAGACAGAGCTTGTGACTAAAGTGATATTCCGTGTTTTGGGAAATTGTATTTTGTACGCGCCAAGTTGCAGTATTTCATTTTGTAGACTCGCTTATTTCTGTCTTTATTTAATTGCTTCTATTTAATATTTGTTCCACAATTAGGCTCACCTAGTCGTAGTCGTCATGATGCCTTTCGGAGGATAAATCGGGTCATGAAAAGTTGGTATCAGAGTGTCTAGGTTCCTAGGAGTGACAACTCACAAGCCGATTTATTAGAGTCTCGCGGATCGGTGTGGAGACGTCCGTATCTATCTTTAGGAGGCTATGTAATTGTTAAGAACAATCATATTTCTTTGATTTCCTTTTCGTGCGAGTTATTGACATCAAAATTCTAAAATTCTATTCTATTCTTTCCCACATATGGTGAGGACCCGTACTGGGAGGACCGACGACCAGGCACCCGAACCCCCTACAAGAGCCGCCTGAGGCCGGGGCATGGGTAGAGGACGACCATGTGGTGCAGCCCAAGCACTGGCGAGAGCAACGACAGAGGAGCCTATGGCATCTCCAGCTGGAGAGCCGGCACAGGAGGTCCTTATTGCTGCTCCAGCCTTGCAGGAGACTTTAGCTCAGTTCATGAGCATGTTTAGTACTCTAGCTCAGGCTGGAGTACTTCTGATAGGTCCCGCTATATCTTAGGCCGGGGGAGGGGCACAGACTCCCGCAGCCCGCAATCCTGAGCAGAGGGGCCAGGTTGATCAGGCCTCGAAGTATATTCCTATCCCCCTAGCAGCTCCAGTTCAGCATGATGCACGGAAGTTGCTTCTGAGGCAGAGCAGCTCAGACTTTAGAGGTACAAGAAGTACTATCCACCTACTTTCAGCGGACTAGCTTCAGATGACGCTCTAGGATTTCCTGAGGAGTGACATCGTATTCTCCGCACTATGGGCATCGTGGAGACTAGTGGGGTTTCTTTCACCACTTTCTAGCTTAGGGGAGCGGTATATAAGTGGTGGCAGGCCTATGATCTGAGTAGTCTGGACGAGGCAGCCTCACTCACTTGGACTCGATTTTCAGAGATGTTTTTGAGAGAGTATGTCTCTCAAAGCCTCAAGGATACTTGGCGCATAGAGTTCGAGCAGTTGCGCTAGGGTACTATGACTGTGTCGGAGTATGCAGTCTGTTTCAGTGAGTTAGCTCAGCATGCACCAACCTTGGTTTCCATAGTCAGAGAGCGGGTTCGCCGCTTCATTGAGGGACTCCATCCTAGTATTCGGGCCAGTATGGCCAGAGAGTTGGAGATGGATATCACTTACCAGAAGGCAATGGAGAGGAGAGAGAGGCCAAGTGCTTTCGAGAGATTGGCCATTTTCTAGAAGCTCGTGCATCAGTGGCACGCCACGTTAGAGGCTTTGTGGGTCGCCCTGTTCATTCATCCCTTCCAGCAGCCAGCAGTATTCCAGCTCCTCCTAGACCTCAGGAGTTCTATGATGCACCGCCAGTATCCAGTGTGCCTCCAGTTCGAGGTGCTATTTCTGGCTAGCCCAGCAGGCCAACTCCTATTCAGTCTCAGCCGCAGGGTCCTCCGAGGTATTGCTTTGAGTGTTGTGGCATTAATCACGTGATTAGAGATTTCCCTAGGGCCAGGAGGGGTGCACCTCCACAGTCTTATCAGCCTCCACGTTCTCCGCCGGGTCCTCCGGCTATTCTTCTAGCCCCAGCTGCCACTCCACCTCCTCAGTCAGCTCGAGGTAGGGGTCGGGGAGGTAGGGGTCGCCCTAGAAAGGGAGGCCAGGCCAGATACTACGCCCATCCATCCCGTTCTGAGGCTGTTGCTTCAGACTCAGTCATCACAGGTATTGTCCTTGTCTGCCATAGGGATGCATCAGTATTATTTGATCCAAGCTCTATGTATTCATATGTGTCCTCCTATTTTGCTCCACATCTGGGGATAACTCGGGATTCTTTTAGTTCCCATGTTTATGTATCTACTCCTGTGGGGGACTCTCTAGTTGTGGACCGCGTATATCAGTCGTGTTTGATTTCTCTTAGTGGTTTTGAGACCAGGGCTGATTTACGATTACTCGGTATGGTAGATTTCGATGTTATCTTGGACATGGACTGGTTGTTGCCCCATTATGCTATTCTTGATTGTCACGCTAAGACTGTGACGCTGGCTATGCCAGGCTTTCCGAGATTTGAGTGGAGAGGTACCTTAGAGTATACTCCTCGCAGGGTCATTTCATTTCTTAAGGCTCACCAGATGGTTGAGAAGGGGTGTGATGTGTACTTGGCCTATGTGAGAGATGTCAGTGTTAATAACGCTACAGTTAAGTCAGTTCCAGTAATGAGGGCCTTTCCTGACGTATTCCCAGCTGATCTTTCGGGTATGCTGCCCGACAGAGATATTGATTTCGCCATTGATTTGTTGCCGGGCACTCAGCCCATTTCTATCCCTCTTTACCGTATGGCTCCTCCTGAGTTGAATGAGTTGAAGGAGCAGTTACAGGAGTTTCTTGATAAGGGTTTCATCAGACCCAGCGTATAACCTTGGGGTGATACAGTATTATTTGTGAAGAAAAAGAATGGTTCTAGGCGTATGTGTATTGATTATCGGCAGTTGAACAAGGTCACCGTGAAGAACATGTATCATTTGCCTCGCATTAATGATTTATTCGACCAGCTATAGAGTTCCAGGGTATTCTCCAAGATTGACTTGCGGTCTGGCTATGATCAGTTGAAGATTTGGGAGCCGGATATCCCGAAGACTACCTTCAGGGCTAGATATCGCCACTATGAGTTTCTTGTTATGTCATTTGGGCTGACCAATGCCCCAGCAACTATTATGCATTTGATGCACAGTGTTTTCCGGCCTTATCTTGATTCCTTCGTCATTTTGTTTATTGACGACATTCTGGTGTATTCCCGATCACGGGAAGATCATGAGCAGCACTTGAGGACTATGCTTCAGACTTTGAGGGAGAGGAGATTGTATGAAAAATTCTCTAAATGTGAGTTCTGGCTTGATTCAGTGGAATTCTTGGGCCACATAGTGTCTTGGGATGGGATCAAAGTAGATCTGAAGAAGGTGGAGGCGGTGTAGAGTTGGCCTAGACCGTCATCAGCTACGGAGATCCGCAATTACCTTAGTTTGGCTGGTTACTATCGTCGTTTTTTGGAGGGATTTTAATCCATTGCAGCACCGATGACCAGGTTGACTAAAAAGAGTGCTCCGTTTAGGTGGACTGAGGAGTGTGAGGAGAGCTTTCAAAAGCTCAAGACAGCCCTGACTTCAGCTCCAGTGTTGGTATTGCCTTCGGGTTCAGGGTCTTATATCGTCTATTGTCATGCTTTGAGGATTGGCCTCGGAACGGTGTTGACGCAGGACGGTAGGGTGATTGCCTACGCGTCCAGACAGTTGAAGGTGCATGAGAAGAACTATCCATTTCATGACCTCGAGTTGGCGGCGATTGTTCACACCCTGAAGATGTGGCATCATTATTTATACGGTGTTCTCTGTGAGATTTTCACTGATCACCGGAGTTTGCAACACATATTCAAGCAGAAGGACCTCAATTTCTACCAGCGAAGATGGTTGGAGTTGCTAAAGGACTATGACATCACTATATTATACCACCCAGGGAAGGTCAATGTGGTGGCCGGCGCCTTGAGTCACCGGGCAGAGAGTTTGGGGAGTTTGGCATATCTTCGGCAGTTGAGAGGCCCTTAGCCTTAGATATTAAGTCCTTAGCCAGTCAGTTCGTGAGTTTGAATCTTTCCGAGCCTTGCCAGGTTTTAACTTTTTTGGTGGCTCGGTCTTCTCTTTATGACCGCATTCAAGAGCGCCAATATGATGATCCCCACCTTCTGGTTCTTCAGGACTGGATTTGGCAAGGTGACGCCAGGGATGTGTCTATAGGAGATGACACTGTGATGAGGATTCAGGGTCAGATCTGTGTGCCGAATGTGGATGGGTTTCAGGAGTTGATTCTTGAGGAGGCCCATAGCTCACGGTATTCCATTCATTTGGGTACCGCGAAGATGTACCAGGATCTGAGACAACACTATTGGTGGAGAAGGATGAAGAATGATATAGTGGAGTTTTTGGCCAAGTGTCTCAACTGTCAGCAAGTCAAGTATGAGCATCAGAAACCGGGAGGGTTACTTCAGCAGATTAAGCGTCCAGAGTGGAAGTGGGAGCGGATCACCATGGACTTCGCAGTTGGACTTCCTTGGACTTTGAAGAAGTTTGATGCTATTTGGGTGATTGTGGATCGGCCGACCAAGTCAGCCCATTTCATTCCAGTGTTGACTACATACTTCTCCGAGAGGTTGGCGGAGATTTATATCAGGGAGATTGTTCGCCTCCACGGTATTCCAGTATCTATCATTTCAGACAGAGGTACACAGTTCACTTCACAATTCTGGAGAGCCGTTCAGCAGGAGCTAGGCACCAGGGTAGAGTTGAGTACAACCTTTCACCCTAAGACGGACGGGCAGTCCGAGCGCATGATTCAGATTCTTGAGGATATGCTCCGTGCCTATGTGATGGACTTCGGAGGGTCATGGGACCGATACTTGACACTTGCAGAGTTTTCTTATAATAACAACTACCAGTCCAGTATTTAGATGGCAACGCATGAGGCTTTGTATAGTAGACAGTGCCGGTCCCCAGTGGGATGGTTTAGGTCGGGCGAGGCCCGATTGTTGGGTACAGATTTGGTCCAGAACATCCCGGACAAGGTGAAGGTGATTCGGGAGAGTCTTTGTGCAGCTCAGTCTAGGTAGAAGAGTTATGCGGACCGGAAGGTTCGCAATTTGGCATTTATGGCTGGTGATCGGGTTTTGCTTCGGGTATTGCCTATGAAGGGCGTCATGAGGTTCGGGAATAAGGTTATGTTGAGTCCGAGATTTATTGGCCCTTTTGAGGTGTCTCAACATGTTGGGGAGGTTTCTTATGAGTTAGACCAGCCTCCCAACCTAGCAGGGGTTCATCCGGTATTCCATGTCTCCATGTTCCGGAAGTATCACGGTGACCCGACTCATGTTTTGGATTTCAGTTCAGTCCAGTTGGACAAGGATTTATCATATGTTGAGGAGCTAGTATCTATATTGGATAGACAGGTCAGGAAGCTTAGGTCAAAGGATATTGCGTCAGTAAAGGTTCAGTGGATGGGTCATCCGGTCGAGGAGGCGAGTTGGGAGACCGAGCAGGATATACGCAGCCAGTACCCTCATATACGAACAATTTTCTTAAGAGGGGGAGAATTTAACGAACCGGTAGGTTGTTTTGAGAGTTAGCACCCTGATCCCCTAAGAGTTGAAACTGTGTGAAGACGGGTCAAGAATGGGATTTTGTCGACTCCGTTAGCTCCGTTGGGTGATTTCATAGTTAGGAGCGTGTCCTGAATGTGTTTTCGAGGTCTGTAGTAGATTTAGGCTTGAATTGGCGAAAGTTAGAATTTTAGTGATTTCGGCTGATAGGTGAAATTTTGATATCAGGCTCGGAATGGAATTCCGAGAGTGGCTGTAGGTCCGTCATGTCATTTGTGACCTGTGTGTAAATTTTGAGGTCATTCGGACTAGTTTTGATGTGTTTCGGCATCGGTTGTAGATTTTGGAAATTTCATAAGTTCTTAGGCTTAAATCCATGTACAATTGGTGATTTTGGTTTTATGTGATGTGTTTTGGAGGCTCGACTAAGTTTGGATAAGGTATTAGGACTAGTTGGTAAGTTTGGTTGAAGTCCCGGGGGCCTCGGGGATGTTTCGGATGCTCAAAGGGTGATTTTTGGAACTTGGAAACAGCTGAACCATTGTTGGTTCGGGTGTCTCGCATCTGCGATAGATTTTTCGCAGGTGCGGACACGCAAGTGCGGAAGAGGGGCTTGCAGGTGCGGGCTTGGTCAAGTCAATTCTCACAGATGCGGTTGGGTTTCCGTAAGTGCGGAACCGCAGATGCGGCCCAGTGACTGCAGGTGCGGGCCCAGGAATTTTAGTAGGTTTTCGCACCTGCGATGGATTTTCCGCAGGTGTGGGACTGCAGGTGCGGTCCAAGGGGCGCAGATGCAGAAATCGCGGGGCAGTTTATATCAAATTCGAGGGTTTGAAGTTCATATCTTCTAAAAACAATTTGGAGCTCGAGTGTAGGCGATTTAGAATGGGTTTTGAGGAAAAGATTCATAGGTAACAATTCCTAACCCTATATCTTTCGTATATCGTTAATCTATAGCAATTTCTTCCATGAAATCAAGGGATTCTGGTGAAAAATCATGAAAATGGGAAGAAGTTTCTCCAATTAGAAATACGAGAATTTAATAAGATTTTGACATCAGTTTTCAATAATTCTTGTTGGAGTGAGTTCGTGAGAGAATAGGTGTTCTAAATTTGTAACTTTCACTCGATTCCGAGACGGAGGACTTTTTGGGTGATTTTTCTAATTTCACGTGTTAGCTCGAACTTATTAGCTATTTTGATTCTTTAAAGTGATATTTACATTATGCAATCGAATTGGATAGATTTGGGCCATTCGGAGTCGGATACTCGTGGTAAGAGTGTGGTTTTGAGTTGGGTAGCACAGTCGAGGTAAGTGGCTTGCCTAACTCTATGTTGGGGACTTCCCCTTAGGCTATTTTAATATTTCTTTTTGTTGTTTGACGCCGTGTACGTGAGGTGACGAGTACATACACGGGTCATTGTTGCTAAAACTCCATTTTCCCTCCATGACTTAAATCATTTCATTCCTATTTCACCGTCTCATGTATTGGCTATGTAGTTTAGATTAGGAAGTAGCATGTCTATATGTTTTACTTGAACATCCCCTAGTTATTACTATGTGTACCATGTTTAGGTAGTTTTATCCATATTTTTTCCTGTGATTTTCCTAAACTGTTTTAAATAAAAAAATTACCCGGTATTTGTACTGCATTGCATATTTAAATTGGGACTATGGAGGATATTCAAGGAGCTTTACCCATGTACTGCATTGCATACTTATTACTGTGATATATGTTGTGCTGAGATGAGTGCTCCCTGTTATTATTTTCTTTTAGCTCATTTTTTCTACTGATTTGCCTTATCTTATTATATATCTCTATTCAAACTTTTAAACTATTTTTACTATAAAATCCAATAGAGACTAAACCTAACCTCGTCACTACTCGACTGGGGTTAGGCTTGGCACTTACTGGGTACTAATTTGTGGTGTACGCATGCCCTTTCCTGCACATGTTTTTTGTGTGCAGCTCCAAGTACCAGCGCTCAGTTTTGTGGGTAGGGGTCCGAGCAGCAACTTCTAGGAGACCAAAATGTAATTCTGTCGCATCCGCGAAGTCCTTCGAGTCACCTTCCACTCCATATTTAGATATGTTTTCATGTCAATTTCCTCTCGTTGTATAGATCTATTCTGAGACAGAGCTTGTGAATAAAATGATAATCCAGGTTTTGGGAAATTGTATTTTGTACGCGCCAGTGGCGGTATTTCATTGTTTTGACTCGCTTATTTCCGTCTTTATTCCATTGTTTCTATTTAATATTTGTTCCGCAATTAGGCTTACCTAGTTGTAGAGACTAGGTGCTGTCACGATGCCTTTCGGATGGTAAATCGGGTAGTGACACTTATAGTTAAGGCATGTTGAACTTAGTATGAATCGATTAATGAAATATTCCTATTTGTGTGTAATTTAGGACTATATTTTAGCATTAAACAGGCTTTCAAACCTCTTCCTCATGACTGGTTAATTATGTGTGCCTTTACAGATTCATCAGTTTGTTTGTTGAACATGTTACCGTGTAATATGTTTGGTTCTGTGTTCACTATGCTATTACACCTCTATTAAATTGTCTTAATCAATTCCTGGTCTACTTCTAATCAATGAGCTTTCTTTCTGTGACTTAATTTGATTTGAAATCTTTGTGATCTGTGAACATGTTTGTGAATTGGCTTTATTAGCATGTAACTTTGTTAACTCCTTAAACTCGATTAAGTCTGCATGAGTTCAAATCTATTGTTATTTATTTTTTTTCCATGTGTGATTATGTAATCCCCTCCTACTGTCCTGAATCCTCACTCTTTGCTGGCTGAAGCCAAAGCTATTTAGGTTATGTCCTCTGGCCTCCCTAGTGTGAGCACTACTCAGGGTTCAAGTGAGACCCTTGTGAACTCTGACACACTAGGATTTGGTCCCTAGTCTTCCTTGAACTGTTTCTGATCAATTTCTCTAGTGTGAGCACTGCCCTGGGTTCTTGAAGCCCTTAGGAACTCTGACACACTAGAGATTTGGGTTCTGTATGCTTATCCTACAGATATGGGCGAATCATTCATTACTGGTTATTGTGTATCTATGAACATGGGTTTTTGGGGCTACTATGAGTTTAAGGCCTGACATATCCAGGTGTATTTGGGCCTGATGTAGGCTCCCTTAGTTTTACTTACTTTCTAAATCATTCATTAAATTCTGGTCTGTAATAATTGTTTGCAATAACAATTCTGGGGCATTAGTATAATGGGAAAGGAATCATATTTTATATCTGCTATAAAGTGGGGTAGAAATCCTGCCTATAGGATTAACGTTGTGATTTGAAGGTTATTTGTTTGAAATTATGCTTCTAGGTGTCTTGTTATGTTCAGTAATTATATACTAGCAACCATGTCCATAGGTTCAATTCTTGGCTTTATTATGTTCTGTTACATACCATGCCTATAGAAATGGTATGGTCCAATGTGTGTGTGAATTCCTGCTTGAATACTATTTCGTTCAGATTGTAGAAATCATATCTATGGGATTCAACACTGTTCAGATTATAGAAATCATGTCTATAGGATTCAAAATTGTTCAGATTATAGAAATCATGTCTATAGGATTCAAAACTGTTCAAATTATATAAATCATGTCTGTAGGGTCTAAAACTGTTTAGATCATTCCTATAGGATTTAAACGGGATCAAGTTATAGAATGCACGCCCGAATCTATTTAATTGTCATTTATGCATGTTTGCTATGTTGTTACCCTCACTAGAAAGCATGCCTATAGGATTAAAACGAATAATTCTAGGTTTGTTTCTGTGACTTGCTGCTATTTATTATCGCACAAAATACCATGCTGGTAGGATGTCACGACCCATTTCCGGAGTCGTGATGGCGCTTGTCGTGGAACCAGGCAAGCCACCCATTTTATTTAACTAAATACAATTTCCAATAAAATATCCTTCTTAACAAGTCTGCGAATAAAAATAACAATAAATCAAAATTTGGAAAACCAGTTTATGAAATTCAAAACTCAAATCCTACGACCCCGGATCCAGTTTCACACAGTCATGAGCTGCTTGTACGTAATACAACCAAAAGGAAATGACCAACATAGTCTGAAAATAAATACAATGGTAGAAAAAGAAGAGAAGATGAGATCACGGTCGCCATCTGCTACCTCGTCAACTCTGATGAAACTACTGCTACTCACTGACTCGAGCTGAATCTCGCAGTACCTGGATCTGCACACAAGGTGCAGGGGGTAACGTGAGTACACCAACTCATTAGTAATGAAACCAAACAACGGGCTGAGAGGTAGTGATGGACTAAACCTCCGATAATTCGAACAACAGTATATAACTTGGACATGACAGTAATATATCAGAAAAAAAACACGATACATCAATATGTGTCTGTAACCCTGCATACTAGTATGAATTCATATAGAATCAAGAATGGTGTGTAGTCAGTAGTCCAACTCTCATAAGGTGGTCCACTCAGTACTAGAATACGGCCTTCCGGCCCAGGAAAAGTCCATCCCGGATATTAGATAAACAAAAGTGACACAGTCACTTAGTACTGAGGAAAAAGCAGATCCAGCCACCACGGAGAAGATCCATCTCCAGAACATAATACCCACGGAGGAAATCTATCTCCGGAACATAAAACCCATGGAGGAAATCCATCTCTGGAACATAAAACCCACGGAGAAAATCCATCTCCGGAACATAATATTCGGACAAGATCCATGTCCATGGAAATCCATCTCTCAATATCGGTGCGCTCACTGGGGGTGTAAAGACTCCGGAGGGGCTCCTTTCCGCCCAAGCGCTATATCAAGCCAACAAAGGCATGATTCCAGGATCGCTGCGGTGTGCAGTCCGACCTCATAAATGTCTCAAAACCAGGCTCCAAGCCTCACTCAGTCAGTACCTTCCAGTCTTACTCACAATACTCTAACATATGAAAATCAGCCAAAACCAATGATAATATAGAATAAACTAGCAACGTACGAGACTGAGGCATGAGATATATACGTTAACTGGACTGAGTACATGAAAACAATAATCACAGATAGAGACAGCAATAATCGACCGTTACGGTCAGAACATATTGGCGTGAAGCCTTAACATTTATACTTAGCATGATTTGTATTGCGTTCAATGTAATACCACTTTCACAGTACAAATATCAACCTGAGATAACCATTAGACAGTGCCATGGGATGAGCCAGGCTACAAATATTCGGTAAACGCCCACATGCCCGTCACTTGGCAAGTGTGTCACCTTAGTTAACATCAAATATCAAATAGTTTGGGGTTTCGAACTCTCAGTTCCATGTTTGGAAGCGTTACTTACCTCAAAACCGGCTAATATACTACTCTGCAGTGCCCTTGCTTCTAAATTCGGCCTCCGAGTGCTCCAAATCTACCAATAATCAGATATATATCATTATAATATGCTAAGGAACTAATCCCAATCGAAAGGTATCAAAAATACTCAAAAATATCGAAATTGGTCAAACCCGACACCTCGGCCCATGTCCCGAAACTCAGAAATTTTTATACCAAATTGTTCTTCATCATCTCGCGAGTCCGTACATATAAAGAACACTAAATTCTGTGTCCAAATGACCCCTCAAATCCCCATTTTAAAGACTCTTAATCCCAAGCCCTAATTACCCAATTTACACTGAATTTTCCCTAATTTTCCACCATAAATCCGACCTTTAATCACATATAAACGAGTTTAGAGTCCAAAAACCTTATCTCAATGAAGCACTATCGAATCCCCTCTTCGAAAACATTCAAAAGCTTCAAACCCGGATGAAATATTGAGAAAGATGGCTAAAATTCGCAAAGGCATGTTTTTATACTTTCTGAATAGTGGTTCCGCACTTGCAACCACTTACGCACACCTGTGGAACCGTACCTGCATTCCCAGGTGTGCACCTGCGGAAAGACCCCAAAGTCCTCAGCCTCCGCACCTGTGTTCGACCTCCCGCACCTGCGGCTTCGCAGGTGCCGCAATTACCTCACAACCTGCGGTGCCACGTCCTCTCCTGCGGAACCGCACCTGCGCTCACCATCCGCAGGTGCGAAAACACCAGCAACAGCAACATCAGTAGTGACAAAACAATTCCAAACTCCCCGTTAACCATCTGAAACCATCCCGAGCCCCTCGGGACCCCAACCAAACATACCAGCACATCATATATGATTATTCAGACTTAGTTGAGCCTCTTAAAGATCATACATAACATCAAAACCTCAAAAACACATTGAATTCAAGCCTATGAACTTTGAATTTTCTAAATTCCACCAACGATGTCGAAACTACCCAAAACAACTCCGATTGACCTGAAATTTCGCAAACCTATCCAAAATGACATTACGAACCTGTTGCAACTATCGGAATTTCATTCCGACCCCGATAGCCTATTTTCCACTACCAACAGGAGGTCGCCAAAAACTAACTTTCGCCAATTCAAGCCTAATTTTACACCGGACATCACAAATATATTCTGAACACACTCCTAAGTCCCAAATCACCTAACGAAGCTATCTGAGCCATAAAATTTGCATTTCAAGGTCGTTTCTTAATAATTCAACTCTCAGTTGACTTTTCCAACTCTAAGGGTATTTTTAAAGACTAAGTTACTAAATTCTCATTTAACCATTCCGATTTCAAGCCTATCGACTCTAACACATCAATAATAGAATAACCAATCCATGACAAGTCAATGACAGCAATAAAAAATGCAAGTTCTACGTAACGACAGACCAGGTCGTTACATTCCCCCCCCCCCNTGAAATAGTCTGAACACGTTGTATCAACCCATATTCGTAACCTAAGATGAAATCACATAATATACTGCATGGTTCAACCACTCATAGCGATAACTCCTAACTACCATAGATGTTCAAACAACTCAATACCGGTACATACCCTCATATCAAACCATGCCTCGTTCTAACACTTCCATATACTGCCGATGATGAAAGAAACACGTATAAACCAATAACCATTCGCCCGATCATTATCAATACCATCCAGAGCCATAACTTGTGCACTCAATGACCACATACCAAGAGTTCAATTCATTAAATAAAGAAGACTCACACGAGAGGGCTATCCTGCCACTAACACTTACCATTACCACATCATACTAAAAGCCTGATACACATCGTGAAACCATATCACACAAATCCGACACCAAGGATCATACCTCTACCTAACCGAGCTGCAAAGCGTGATCCCATCCAACCGCTGGACCACATGACACACTCCAAACCACCTTGCTCAAAATCAATAGCCATGCGAAATTCGACATCAATTACTCAAAGTGCATCGCCATAATCACGGGAAATCGGACGATACCTTGCCACCCGAACCAGAAAGAACATAACCAACACGTCTCAATCCTGCAACACCCAATTACTTACCTTACTCAAATCTCGCTATACAGCCCCGATAGGACTACATCATATGCACATATATAACCAACAATCACAACTCCTCGAACACCGAAAGGTAACTCATAGATCACTCCAAGACACTAATAAGCTCGATGACAATCGAATGGTACATCCCTCAACAATAGCACAATTCTGACTCGGTGCAGACCACACACCCATACCGGCCTACCAATAACTCTAAGTCAACTCTGGTTACCCACAACAGGTAGATAACTCTCAGAACGTTCATAATGACTGAATCATGACTAACACCTGACTAGCTTTGCTCGCATCCTCGTAGTTCACAACTACAAAAATAATTTGTTCATGAAAACTCCCAGTCTCAAAATCCATGAGGCGCACCAATTACCATATCTAACCCTAATTCCACCACTCAAATATATAACCCATCCATTATGCTCAATCATTCCACGAGGGATACCCCCCATAATTCCCCTGTGTCACCAAGAAACCTTGAATATCAGCAGTCGATCCAACAAGAGAGTGTCGTAACACCAATGAAGCACCCTTATTCAAACACATTGCCTTAAACACATTGTCCGTAATGAATGTATACTCTCATCCAGCCACCCAATAGTTGTATCCTTTACCTAATTATCTGAAACTACCAGTTCTGACCTTCCTTCTGGAACTGAACTGCGACCTCACATATGCCACTCTCCATCATACACAAAATACCGCATATGCCATGCAATCCTATGATAAATATGAGAACTTCATGCTCCATTCCTAGCCACAACAAGTACGTACCCAACTAGCCAAGAACTTTCCATTCGATCTCATCTAGAAGAAAAATCACTATACATCACCTGGCCCTCACGCCCGTAGAAATATACATCTCCAACCATGGTAGAAACCATCAAGAACTCCCGAATCACACTAGTACAACACCAAACCGTAAGGACTGAATCCTTCTAACTCAACCAAGCTACGCATGCCACCAAATTTTAAGAGAGTTGTTAATAAACACATGTAACAACTCATTACCTTATAAACACCCAAAGAACTAACCATATCCCTTATCATCCCGATCCGACCTACTACCAAGCCATCCCATTTATTCAAGTTCCTTCTGACTTACCTTTGAATTGATACTTCTTCTTGCCATAATACCACAATCCTCAACCCCGACTAACCGTACGAAACCCGAGCATAAAAATATAATGTCTAAGGCTAATAGGCTGCTGAATACTCCCTCAATTATCCCCAAATGCACCACATTAGAAATGCTTACCCTGAAGAGACTTCCTACAAATTTAAAGTCATTACCTTCACTTTCCTGATACTGAAGGATAGAATCCATGATAATGCAAATACACCACAAGCCTAGACACATTTCCCGTAAATCTCAGTTCTAGCCCTTCTCACACCTTGAAGATCCTCGATCGCTACATATAACCTTGAATCCATCTGAACCATTCTCGAACGCCATTTACTCTACGAAATTTCAATTACACTAACCAAGTAAACAGAACGACCTGACCCCGCTTGCAATCCACATACTAGGAAAGTAATCCACACCTTTGAAGCAACAAGCACGCTCATACATTGCACACTCTACACTTACTAGTACAACCCCATCATACAATGAATTCCACTATCCGTAAAGTACATTACAACTTGTATCGAAGAAATTTCCATCACTCGAGTCATTCCTTAACTCCACCTCTGTAGGTTATAGTTGATTCACCAACATACCTCGAACCTAAACCAATACAACGCATAATCATGTAATCAACTTATCAATAACGAACTCCCCCACTTGGCTCAAAGCCAAAGATCACGACAAACAAGACTATTCCCACACATTATCACTGCCCCCCATGCTATGGTGGGATTCGACTAAATTCTCCATAAGCCTATATAACCCAAACCATCTAACACTCAAATCAATTGCCAATCTCGCATCCACCACTGTGATGGTCATGTCAACTCCCACAAGCGATATAAACTCAAATTGCAACATGCATCATGTACTGATAGATAGAACTTACTACAGATAAAGATAAGGGTCACACACCTCAGGACAACCCGCAGGAGATACCCCTACCTGTCAAATATCAAAATGTTATCTCCCTATACACTTCCGAATATCATAGCTATCACACAATCACTATACCTTCCTACAGTATAACACAACCACTGCATGCCCTCGAGACATCCCATAAGCGGTATAAGAACCTGAAGCTGATAGCAATACTAACACTGGAGCTGTGGTCCAGGAATTCTTGAGCTTCTGGAAGCTCCACTCACACTCGTCTTACCACGTAGATACCTTCGCTGGACACCACGTGTCCCTAGAATGCTACTGAACTAAGCCAACAATTTACACTTGGAGGACTTCACACATAGCTTCTCCTCCCTATACCCTTGTAATACCATCATCAAATGCCGAGTATGCTATCCCTGGCTACGAGAGTACGGCACGATGCCATTAATAAATAAAATAACAAAGGGGTTATAACACGGCTGAATACACCGTCAATCAAATACATGAACGCTGCTGGGGCATTGGCAAACCCAAAAGACATCACCAGGAACTCATAACACAATAGAAAAATCTACTTCACTCCACAACTAAGCCATACGAGAGGTCCTTCAATACACTCACAACTCGAAGCCATATCCTAGCTCAATATAGACGTCAAATACTTAATGGTTCTTTCCACATTTCCCGCTAGTCCATTCTTGCCAAAATCAAACCACCTGAACACATCTAACTACACACCAAACTCACCAATCACGCTCAACTATGTCTTATAAAAAAATAAGCGGACGTTGAAAATATAATCCGGGGTATTCGGCCCAGAGTCAATCCCACAGGGAATTTACGTATCAATCAAGGCTTTAGAATACGCAACTTTTACTCAATCAATTCTCTCAAGACTTTTAAATATAAATTGGTGATGTTTTACTAATTCTACTAACAATAATAATACTAATAATTACTAACAATGTGTTGTAAACAATTATGATAAAGGTCTAAGGTTATGGCTTCCCCCGTTGGTGAACTTCCTTCTCGGATACTTCTTATAGTTTGATTAGTTGTCTCTATCAATCATGAACACTCTATCTACCATAAATCTCTCTCAAGTAATTATGATAATTTACTAGACGCACTCTCTCAAGTTACGCTAGCTAGATTGCATTACAGTTCACTTTAGATTGCACCTGAAGTATCGTTATTTCCAATCCAACTTCTAAAACCCCGGTTATGACTTTCGTCTATACTCCGGGAGTGATGTTGTTCAAAAAACTACCTAAATATGCACTCTCTCTCAAGTAGATACATAATAAATAGGAACAACTAATTGAGGGCCCTTCAATCAACTACAACAAGAACGTAGTTGAACAAATAGAGATTAATCAACCAATCAAAACTATATTAATATCACAATAAGTTTATCCCCCAACGGGTTCCACCAAAACCCTAGATTAAGAAAATTAGCTACTCATATTCATAAGAATCAATTCTAAAATAATTTGCATAATTGAACTACAAAATAATAAATAAAAGCTATAAATATCAATGTTTGCTTCACTGAGTAGTAATCCACAGGTTTTTCTTCACTTCAATGGCTTCCCCTGGTTCAAGTTGTGTTTTTGGGTCTATGTATATGTTTCGGATACACCCTAAATGTGTAGGAGACTTCTATTCCAACCGAGAAACACTTAAAACTCTTTAAAACTCGGATTTGACCAGATCAGGGGCCAGGCGTTACAGGCCAAACGCCTAGATAACGCCTTGCTAGGGCTGGCGTTTGGGCTCTGGCGCCTGGATAATGCTAGGCTAGGGCTGGCGTTTGGGCTCTGACGCCCAGCTATATCCCGGTGCACTCCTCATCGCCTCTTGAGCGTATTTTTGACGTATTTGCATCCATTTAGCTCGGCTTCCATCTCCAATTCACCTACACATGAAAAGTGTATTTTTATCATTAACGCACATAAAATGTAAGGCATATAACGTGTTAAACCATGAATTCTAGCCACGCATCAATACCCCACACTTAAACATTTGCTCGTCCTCGAGCAATCAAACTACACTCATGTACACAACTTATTAAGCAAATCCCTTAACACGTTATACCAAGAATTTTTAAAACATTTCAAGCACAGAGGTGTGACATCATCACCTCAATAGTCGACTCTCATATACCATGCTTTAATCACAATCCACTCACTACTCTAACTTAGAGGTCAACAACATTAACTTTCCTTCGTGAATCATGTGCCCTCACCAAATCAAAGAGTTAGTTCCACATACAATAAAATTTAAAGATCACTTAGGAACTCAAGATAGAAAGAATTCACTCGCTCTCAGAAATAATATTCATATGTCACAAAATATTCACCATAGGCTTGCCCGTAGTGTACTACTCTACTAATCGAGCTCATTCAGTCTAGGATCAAGTATGACTTTATTTGGTTGTAATGTAGGCTGCGGAACGGGTAGGATACATTTAGATATAAGAGTGATTAGACCTCCCTAAGCACAATAATACATAAACTTTCGCATTCAACCTCAAACTTATATTAACCCAAACTCCACCTTCACATCAATCTTATTACCCCATACTTCTTTAAGCACAATTACATTAAGAGACACCACATATATATTTCTTTCACAACAATACAACTATTTATTTTATTTATTTAATTTTTTTTCTTTTTTTTTTTCAAGTGACTCTTACTTTTTCAAAACAGTGCACCTTTCTCCTTATTTCAATTATTCCCCTCAAAAACCAACCTACCACCCCACACTTTATCTTTTCCATATTTCATCACTTTTTCAGTACTTACGGGAGGTCGCAAGGTTCAAATATATGATCGATTCAAACAAAGGGGTATGGCTTGTAATGTGGTTGACAAAGAAACAGGATTATAGGCTCAACGAGGTTAACTACGATACATAACAATTAGATGGGTAAAATATATATAGATGGCTCAACAAAGAAATGCCTATATCACTTCCAAGACTGAACAAAACTTCTATTTCGCTTTGCACACACACGGGGCAAGTTCTAGACATCAAATGCAATGCACAGAATAACATACAAACCTCACACACACTTGGCACATAACTCACTCAGGATTGGATCTATCACGACACTCCAGTCATAGCAGTTAAGCAAATTTAAGAATCCTCGATTTAAGGTATTCATCCTGGAGTCAAAAATTTGAGCCTAAGTGTCACAACCCAAAGTACTGAGATTAAGCCCTCAACCATGTGATTCCTACTCCTAAACATTAAAAACTACCTACACCCTGTTCAATTAACCCTTGGAAAAGAACCGTGGTCCAAAGAAAAACCAAGGGGGAATTACTACACTATCTAAAACATAAATCTTTTTGGTATCTAAGAGATCCATCGTCGGGAAGAGTCCCCATATTTCTAATAAAAAAAAATTTTTTTGTTCTACCTAAAAGAAAAGCTAAAACTACTAATAAGAAAGCACACTAAACACAACAAATCACAACAAATATGTACAACACCCCACACTTAAATCATGCAGTGTCCTCAGTGCATCACATATAGACAAAACAAGAAATAAAAGTAAGGTGCAAGAAACTCCTGCTCACGTAGCGCCGACATCCTTTCCATTAGTTTTGCTTCCCCTGCTCCTTCGAGCATCCGCTTGAATCACTTTATGCCTCCACTTTGAACTTATGAATTGGATCCCAAGTTTTGAATCTGCTCTATGATCATGCTCCTGGGGTGGTGGAACAAATCTGCCTGGCCCAATACAATAATGTAGTAATTTGCGCTTCTTGGCCTTTTGACGAAATGTGTACTCCCTAATTTCTGGCAAGAAGAATTCCAGAATGCAGGCATCTTGTTCTTTATCCCTCAACTCCTCAGGTGGTTCGGATAACTCTATTTGCATATCATCATCCAAACACAATGTGAAAAAATGGTTGGAGTGTGTACCAACATCCTCAACAATAATAACACTAGATTCAACAAAGTATGTATCATCGATGTCCTTGGTTAACTCTGGTATCTTTTCTACCACATCAGCATCCTCTGATTTCAGTTCCAACCTGTGTGGTTCTTCAATAGATGGCCTGGTCGGCGGGTTCTCTCTTTCCTCTACGTATAGTGACTCATACTCGAGAGCCTTTGGCCATACCCCTTTTNCCTTGTGGCCAAGAATGGCCTTCCCAAGATTATAGGAATTTCCTCATCCACTTTGCAGTCTAATATCACAAAATCAACAGGGAATACAAACTTCCCCACTTGCACCAATACATCGTCCAGAATGCCCGACGGTCTCTTTACCGTCTTGTTAGCTAACTGCAATAACATTGAAGTTGGTCTGGCTCTACCAAACCCCAGTCTTTTATATATGGCTAGCGGCATCAGATTAATATTGGCCCCCAAGTTACATAGAGTTTTGGCAAAACTTAAGTTTCCAATTGTACAAGTAATTATAAAACTCCCTGGATCAGACAAATTTTCAGCAATAGGACGCGTCACCACTGCACTACAAGTCTGAGTAAGGGTGACAGTGGCCAGATCTTGGAAATCAAATTTTCTAGACATCAAGTCCTTCATCATCTTAGCGTAACCAGGAATTTCTTTCAACGCATCAATCAATGGGATATTTACCTGTATTTGCTTTAGCATGTCCAAGAACTTTTTGTATTGTTCATCCTTTTGGTATTTGGCCAGCCTCTGAGGGAATGGAGCTGGCGATATCTTTTTTCGAGTGATTTGGGACTTTTCTTTCTCTACCACCACCTCAACTACCGGCTCCTAGGCTATCTCCACTTCTTTTTCAGTCTCACTCTATGCACTGGGTTCTCCTTCAGTAGGTTTCACTGTTACCTTGGTCAAGTTTGTTGAATCATCAAGTTCAATCGGCATGGGTACCAGTGTCTAGGCATGTTTGCTTTCACGAGCTCTCTCCAGTTCCAAGTTTAAGTCTCTGCCACTGTGGAGAGTCGCTGCCATCAGCTGCCTTGGGCCCTGGTTCATAGGATTTACTTGAGTATTTGTAGGTAAAGTTCTAGGACGACGATTGTTCACTGCCATAGATATCTGGCCCAACTGTACTTCAATATTTTTAATAGCTGCATCATGTACATCTACTCTCTCACTGATTTTGGCATTTGACCCAATAACCATCATAACTTCTAACCTTGAAACCCCATCTTCTTGCTTTCCCCCTGTTGATGCTGAGGAGGGTAGTATACTTGTTGTTGATTCTGATGGTTATAACCTTGTGGCCTATGATACGGTGCTGCATTACCTTGTTGTCCCCTGACACCCATATTTCCACTGTTCTTCTGTTAGTGGGGTGGTCTATATGGTTGAACTTGCTGACCCTAGTTCTGCCCCCTTTTTCTCTGGCTTCCATAATTCGACACATAATTCATATTTTTTGGATAAGGAGGGTGATGACATTCTGCATTCCAGTGATTACCAAGTGGTTTACTAATGCAAGATATGCATAAGCCCCCATTGGTTGTGTCTACGATGTGTACCTACAGCTTTTGTCCTGATTCCTCCACCTTCTTAGTAAGTATACTCATATGTGTTATCAAGGTGGCCACGTTCTCTGCAATAGTATTAGATGGATCGAATGGCATTAAGTGAACTACAGGAGTAATGGTTGCATTCCTTGTTGTCCATCCTGAATTCTATGCCATCTTATCAAGTAAGATTTGACTCTCTCTCCACGTTTTGCTCAGGAATGCTCCACCAGCCGAAGTATCAACATTTTCTTTAACAGTATCAGCCAAACCCATATAAAAACTCTTCCCCAACATCTGCTCTGGAATACCATGATGTGGAAAGATAACCAGCATCCCCTTAAATCGTTCCCATGTCTCTTGCAATGTTTCGACTGGTTTCTGTCTGAAGCTCAAGATTTCATCGATTTGTTGGGCAGTCTTGTTAGGTGGATGAAACTTGTTCAGATTGCTTAACTAACTCCTCCCATGTGGTAATGAAATTTATGGGGAGTGAGTTTAGCCAAGTCTGTGCAGCTCCAGTCACTGAGAATGGAAACAACAACAATTTTATTGCCTCCTGGGTGACGTTTGGCTGCCTCTGTGTTTTGCAAATTGATAGGAAGTTTTTCAAATGTTGCTGGGGGTCTTCGATGTATGAACCTGAGAATAGTCCTTTGTTTTGCAATAAGTGCAGCATATTATTTGTTATCTGGAAGGACTCGGCCTGTATCTGACGGACTAGTATCGCAGTGGCCAAATTCTCAACTGTGGGTTTTTCCCAGTCATATAAAGGAGCCTCTGCCCCTATTTGAGCGACTGGATCTACCACATCATCCCCATTATTGTTCCTGTTGTTTGGATCTTCCATGTCAGGTTCAATTTGTTCAATTGGTGGTTGATGTTTTCTTTTCCGGTTGGTCTGATTTAGGGCCTTGAAAACTTTCTCGGGATCTGATAAGGCTTCAACTACTTCACCAGTTCTCGATGACCTTCTAGGCATGCACTTGCAACACGTTAGCAAACGTTAAACTTTCAATGTATAAACGAAAAATTGAAGAAAATTGACTATATTTCAGAATTTTGTATTTCTTCCAACTCAATTGATAACTCCGTTAATTCCCCGGCAACGACGCCAAAATTTGATCACGCTCAACTATGTCTTATAAAAGACTAAGCGGGAATTGCAAATATAATCCGGGGTATTATGCCCAGAGTCGATCCCACAGGGAATTTACGTATCAATCAAGGCTTTAAAATACGCAACTTTTACTCAATCAATTCTCTCAAGACTTTTTAATATAAATTGGTGATGTTTTACTAATTTTACTGACAATAATAATAATTACTAACAATGTGTTGTAAACAACTATGATAAAGGTCTAAGGTTATGGTTTCCCCCGTTGGTGAACTTCCTTCTCGGATACTTCTTACTTCTTATAGTTTGATTAGTTGTCTCTATCAATCATGAACACTCTATCTACCATAAATCTCTCTCAAGTAATTATGATAATTTACTAGACGCACTCTCTCAAGTTACGCTAGCTAGATTGCATTACAGTTCACTTAGATTGCACCCGAAGTATCGTTATCTCTAATCCAACCTCTAAACCCTCGGTTATGACTTTCGTCTATACTCTGGGAGTGGTCGTTGTTCAAACAACTACTTAATATGCACTCTCTCTCAAGTAGATACATAATAAATAGGAACAGCTAATTGAGGGTCATTCAATCAACTACAACAAGAACGTAGTTGAACAAATAGAGTTTAATCAACCAATCAAAGCTATATTAATATCACAA
>ML436466.1:46212-56363 GCA_005239525.1 Nicotiana knightiana
CCAAACGCCTGGATAACGCCTTGCCAGGGCTGGCGTTTGGGCTCTGGTGTCTGGATAATGCTAGGCTAGGGCTGGCGTTTGGGCTCTGACGCCAAGCTATAGCCCGGTGCACTCCTCATCGCCTCTTGAGCGTATTTTTGAAGTATTTGCATCCATTTAGCTCGGCTTCCATCTCCAATTCACCTACACATGAAATAGACTCCATTATGCACATAAAAAGTGTATTTTTATCATTAACACACATAAAATGTAAGGCATATAACATGTTAAACCATGAATTCTAGCCACGCATCAGTCACCTAGTCACAAAGTTCCATCCATAAGGACACCAACGGACATATAAGTCCCCAATACATATGCTCACACAAAGGAAATCTTGGCAGTCAAGCTACAGACAAAAAATCCGGCCTCAAGTCCTCCAGACTGGCCCCTAGCATGCTAAAATCACATCCCATTCATGGAAGTCACAAACCATCGGTGCATGGCTGATACCGAACGCTCACGTGAGCGTTTGAATACATGAAAGGATTTCAAATAATTACGCTTCAGGTCGAACCAATGGATTCGCACGACAAGAGTTCAAGAATGTGAGATTTTGCCTAAAGGTTCTACAGCCTCTCGAAGATAAGTACAGACGTCTCCGTACCAATCCGCAAGACTCTACTAAACCTGCTCATGACTGGTGAGACCTATTTAACCTAGTGCTCTGATACCAACTTGTCACGACCCATTTCCGGAGTCGTGATGGCGCTTGTCGTGGAACCAGGCAAGCCACCCATTTTATCTAATTAAATACAATTTCCAATAAATATCCTTCTTAACAAGTATGTGGATAAAATAATAATAAATAAAAATTTGAAAACTAGTTTATGAAATTCAAAACCCAAATCCTACGACCCCAGATCCAATGTCACACAGTCATAAGCTGCTAGTACTTAATACAACCAAAAAGAAATGACCAACATAGTCTGAAAATAAATACGACGGTAGAAAAAGAAGAGAAGAAGAGATCACGGTCACCAGCTGCTACCTCGTCAACTCTGATGAAACTGCTACTACTCACAGACCAGAGCTGAATCCCGCATTACTTGGATCTGCACACAAGGTGCAGGGGGTAACGTGAGGACACCAACTCAGTAGCAACGAAACCAAACTATGGGCTGAGAGGTAGTGACGGACTAAACCTCTGATAATTTGACAATAGTATATAACTTGGACATGAAAATAATATATCAGAAAATAAACACGATGCATCAATATGTGTCTGTAACCCTGCATACTAGTATGAATTCATATAGAATCAAGAATGATGTGTACTCAGTAATCCAACTCTCATAAGGTGGTCCACTCAGTACTAGAATACGGCCTTACGGCCCAGGGAAAGTCCATCCCGGATATCACATAAACACAAGTGACACAGTCACCTAGTACAGAGGAAAAAGGCTGATCCAGCCACCACGGAGAAGATCCATCTCCGGAATATAATACCCATGGAGGAAATCCATCTCCTGGAATATAAAACCTACGGAGGAAATCCATCTCCGGAACATAAAACCCACGGAGAAAATCCTTCTCCGGAACATAATACTCGGACAAGATCCATGTCCAGGGAAATCCATTCCTCAATATCTGTGCGCTCACTGGGGGTGTAAAGACTCCGAAGGGGCTCCTTTCAGCCCAAGCGCTATATCAAGCCAACGAAGGCATGATTCCAGGATCGCTGCGGTGTCCAGTCCGACCTCATAACTGTCTCAAAACCAGGCTCCAAGCCTCACTCAGTCAATACCTTCCAGTCTCACTCACAATGCTCTAACATATAAAAATTAGCCCAAACCAATAATAATATAGAATAAACTAGAAACTTACGAGACTGAGGCATGAAACATATACTTTAACAGGACTGAGTACATGAAAACAATAATCACAGATAGAGACAACAATTATCGACCGTTCCGGTCTGAACATATCGGCGTGAAGCCTTAACATTTGTACTTAGCATGATTTCTATTACATTCAAGGTAATACCACATTCACAGTACAAATATCAACTTGAGATAACCATTAGACAATGCCTTGGGATGAGCTAGGCTACAAATATTCGGTAAACGCTCACATGCTCGTCACTTGGCAAGTGCGTCACCTTAGTTAACATCAAATATCAAATAGTTTAGGGTTTCAAACCCTCAGTTCCAAGTTTGGAAGCGTTACTTACCTCAAAACCGTCTAATATACTACTCCAAAGTGCCCTTGCCTCTAAATTCGGCCTTCGAGTGCTCCAAATCTACCAACAATCAGATGTGTATCGTTATAATATGCTAAGGAACTAATCCCAATCGAAAGGTATCAAAAATCCCGAAATTGGTCAAACCCGACCCCCGGGCCCACGTCCCTAATCTCAGAAATTTTTATACCAAACTGTCCTTCATCGTCTCGCGAGTCCGTACATATAAAGAACACTAAATTCGGAGTCCAAATGACCCCTCAAATCCCCATTTTAAAGACTCTTAATCCCAAGCTCTAATTACCCAATTTACACTGATTTTTCCATATTTTTCCACCATAAATCCGACCTTTAATCCCATATAAACGAGTTTAGAGTCCAAAAACCTTATCTCAATGAAGAACTATCGAATCACTCTTCAAAACCCTTCAAAAGCTTCAAACCCGGATGAAATATTGAGAAATATGGATAAAATTCGCGAAGGCATGTTTTTATTCTCTCTGAACAGTGGTTCCGCACCTGCGACCACTTACGCGCACCTGCGGAATCGCACATGCGGTCCTAGGTGTGCACCTGCGGAAAGACCCCAAAGTCCTCAGCCTCCGCACTTGCGCTCGACCTCTCCCAGGTGCGAAAACACCAGCAACAGCAACAGCAACAACAACATCAGTAGTGACAAAACCATTCCAAACTCCTCGTTAACCATCTGAAACAATCCCGAGCCCCTCGGGACCCCAACCAGACATACCAGCGCATCATATATGATCATTCAACCTTAGTCGAGTCTCCGAAACATCATACATAACATCAAAACCTCAAAAACACATCGAATTCAAGCCTATGAACTTTGAATTTTCTAAATTCCACCAACGATGCCGAAACTACCCTGAACAACTCTGATTAACCTGAAATTTTGCAGACCTATCCAAAATGACATTACGAACCTGTTTCAATTGCCAGAATTCCATTCCGACCCCGATAGCCTATTTTTCACTGCCAACCGAAGGTTGCGAAAAACTAACTTTCGCCAATTCAAGTCTAATTCTACACCGGACATCACAAAAATATTCCGAACACACTCCTACCTCCCAAATCATCTAACGAAGCTATCCGAGCCATAAAATCCGCATTTCGAGGTCGTTTCCCATAAGGATTAATCATATGGTGCTAAAATCAGTAGGCAAACTTTGTAGGTTCTAATAATGGCATTAAGAAACTAGTTTTTTCTATCACATAGATATCATGCTTAAGTGTGGAGTCTAACATGAGCTCGTATTTTCTTTTATATGAAAGTCCAACTTGTTTTTTTGTATATCGCATAGTTTTATTCTTTTGAGCAACCTAAGTTAAGGTCTAGAACCACCCTGAAATAGAGGCCCAAATGCCTCTTGGACCATAGGCATGGGACAAGTAGTGCACGCATAGGGTACGACTTAGAACTGATTAGAGCGATTTAGGTAAATAACTTAAAGACAGTAATCGGGTAGCAAGAGATGATAGTATGTGCCCGATGAATAATATGAGTAATACCCCGTCTTGAGGAAGTTACGGAGTATTATTTATGTTGCATGGGATGATCCTTTGGGATAAAAACTTAGGAGCCCCCATTTCTGTTTCAAAATAAATCGCTTATTTCATTTATCCATTGTTTCTTTTCTCTTAGACTAATTCACATAATTTGAGTTCCATCGGGGCCGACCATTGTGGACTTCGAGGAGTGTCTAACCCCTTCTCCTCGAGGTAATTTGAGCACTTACCCGATCTTTGGTGACGCAAACTATTAAACCCGAGTCATTTGCAAATAGGTTCCCTAAGGCACCTTAATCCGTTAGGTGATGACTCTCTCTTTTAATAACCCTTCCTCCTTTTTTTAAAAAGAGTTGTCAATGTCGAAACCCGATTTCCCGAGAAAAAAGGAGCGCGACATCTAGAACTTGTTATTGATTGTTTTACACTGATTCACTTTCACTTATTATTTTAACGAAACTGTACGTAACTACGATTTATTTTAATGCACTAACCTCGTTATCCAGAAAAGACTTATGATTTTAAAAAAAGATAAAAAAAAAATAATTAGGTATTGGCTTGTCTAACGGCGATGTTAAGCGTCATCACGGGCAAAGTGTGAAACAACTAATAACAAAGGGAAGATCGAACTTTAAGATTTGTTTTCTCCTATAAAAACGAATCAAATGTTGTTGTAATTACACTAATTAAGGATAGATATTTCGATATTTGGTCAGACACGGAATAATACTGATATAATATTAGGTTTATATACGTGCCCTACAAATTAGTTTTTTCTTTTAACCAATTAGGGGATTGGCTATTGGAGCGAATGAATCAGAAAATCAGATAGCACTAAAAATTAACGGTTTTTGGGCTGGGATTGGTCATTCTTGAAAAGGGGATGTCTAAGATATGATTTAAAAGATTTCGGGTCAGAATTTCCTTAAACTAACAAAAAGGAGTGACTTGATGTTGGAATTATTCCTTATTCTCTTTTAACTTTTTGTTATTTTATAGAGCGGTAAGGAGACAAAGTGCGTTAAAAGTAACCAAAAGATAAAGGGATTTTTGCACAAAGAAGAACTATTGGCTAAGTATTAGGGAGCACCAAATATTGTGATGGGTGATAAATACTTATTCGTCTTTAATCATATATTTTATTTTCGAGTTTTAAGGTATAAAATCACCTTAGACAGGAAACGTTTTACCTTCCCTTGTTAGCATGCTCGTCTACGGCCAATGCTAGTTCTGTATAGTAATAGTCACTCATCAAAGAGAGAGAGAGACGGGCTTGGGACGGACTCCGTATTGCTTCTGTATTACAATTCGATGGAGGAACTATAAGAGAACAATTTCAATCCATATTCTTAACTCTATAAAATTAGTCTTAATCATATTAAAATCTTCGGCATCTTCAGCGAAATTTTCATCTTTCTTCTCCAGTTGATGATGCATATTTATATTGAACTTCAGCCAATGTCACTTACACAAAAAATTAATTTCTTTTATTTCTTTTGAGATTTTCTTACGTAAATTCAAATTAGTTGGGCCAAAGCGAATAAGGCTAAAGTACTGCAAAGACTTTACTATAATGATCGGAAAATTGATTTAGGTCCTAATTGTATCTGTGGTCTACGTGGAAAGAGAAAACACTTTACTTTTTAGAGTCCGGAACCAAAAATAATGTCCTTTTTGGACAAAAAGAACCTTAATAGATGGTAAAAAAAAAGTTACAAAAGTATATATAATGCACTAATTTTGTGCGCTATACCTTAATGGTAACAGCGCACAAAATTTAGTGCGTTATACCCTGACACAAAAAACATGCCCGGGTATAGCGTAGTGCTTTTGTGCGCTATACATATAGCATTTTTATTTTGCGCGCTATACCACCTTTTTTGGCGCCACCAATAATAACTGACATAACAATTATTTAAATGCGTATAGCGCACAGAATTTGGGCGCTATACATAAAAAAAAATTCCCCGGCTAGCAATTTTCTATATAAAGAGGTTAGGATTGTAGGAAAAATCGTTCAAAAAATATGTTAAGTCTCGCTCAAACGTTGTTGTTGTTAAATTCTCCAGCATTTTTTCATTATGTCTGAAGAGCGTAGAATAAGAGTTTCATTATATTGGGGGGACGAGGTTGTGATGGAGAATAACTCTGTGAGGTACAGCTTACCTGCACAGTGTCATGTTAAATTGCCACTTACAATGGAGTACGATAAATTGATATCGTTGTTATGCAAACAAATGAGTGTGAGGAAACGTTCAGTGATACTTAAAGTAACCAGAAGATATCTGTATTCCGTCACTCTGCAAGGGGTTGCTTTTTTCTCGGAGTTTAACATCGACGATGATGAAACTTTGAGGGATTTTCTGAGTACTCCGGATGAATGCCGGGAATTTCTTGTAACCATAATGTTGGATATGTACGTCAAGGTCGAAGACATTCCCAACAATGAGGTTGTGCGTAGTAGGGATAACCCCCAGTCATCGGGTGGTTATTCTGGAGCAGTTTTTTCCGGACAGGTTCCGGATGAAAGAGTTTTCCTTGATTTAAACTTATCACCGCCGGCGAATGAGCAGCGAGAATATAATTTCTCTCCTGCTTTCCATAATTCACAAGACGAGTGACAAACTTCAATTTTTCTTTTTGTTACGATGTACATTTTTGTTGTATTGAATTTGTATTAACGGTCATATATTTAACAGGGGGTACCCGCCGGATATGAATTTTACAAGTGGTCCATCCGGGAGTCATCACCTAAATGAAAATGTCCATCATGGAATTCATCACATTACGACTTGTAAGTGAAGTGATATAGATATATGAAAAGTATTTATTAATTTCTGTAGCTTATTATTTTGTTGGTTGTGCAGTGAAAACGAGCAAGTTGAACCACCCGTACTCACGCAATTACCCGAAGACGATGTATTAAATCGAGATCTGGCAGATGCACAGAGTGAAGAAGAGAACAGTGATTACGACAACAATGCCGATGAATCCGGAGACGAAACACCCTTTCCTCGTGAGGATGGTGATGAGGAGGATGCGGAGGAAGGACCTGATTTGAAGAGAGAGTATGCTCCAACCCCACCCCATAGACGAAGAGTGTACGAGTCTGAAGTGTCATTTCATTCAAGAGAGATTCCTTACATTAATAACTTGCCAAGCATGCCGGGTGTGGAAGCTCTCACAAGGTATTTTGATGAAATTCGGACAGCAATGTGGGATGTGTCTAGACCAACGGTGCTTGCAAAGGGCATGCTTTTTCCTGATAAAGCGCGCGTAAGCAGGGCTCGTAAAATGCACAACGTAAAAGAGTGTCGTGAGATGCAGGTATGGGAGTCAAGTCCGTTGGTATACAAGGTTGTTTGCGAAGGTGGTTTTGGCCATGTCATTGGATGTTGCGTGCGACCAAGAAGAAGGCAGGTCTGTGGAAAGTGGGTAAACACACTCCCACCCACACATGCGAAATAGACACATTGAACGGGAATCACTTCAACTTGGATATTGACTTGATTTCTCTTGTACTTATTCCGCACCTCGAAGCGTCCATAAGGTATAAAAACTAAGAGTGCATTACATCAATCCACCAGGAATATGGCCATACCATTACGAAAAGAAAGCATTTCTCGGGCGCAAACGAGCGTTTAAATTGTCTACGGTAACTGGGATAAGTCATTTGCATCTCTGCCAAAGTACATGGCCACACTGCAGCACTTTAACCCCGGGACAGTTGTTGAATGGAAGCTTGAGCGGAGTCCGAGAAAACCAGAATATATATTCAATTACGTGTTCTGGGCGTTTAAACCAGCAATTTATGGATTTTCGCATTGCTGGCCCGTAATATCCATAGACGGCACTCATGTCTATGGAAAGTACGATATCAAGCTATTGATAGTCGTGGCAGTAGATGCTAATGGAGAGATATTTCCTATAGCTTTTGCTGTTTGTGCCAATGAAAGCACAGAGACGTGGACGTTGTTTTTGAACCACTTGAAAGAGCACGTTGTCAAACAGTGTTCCGGTATTTGTGTAATATCTGATTGGCATGGTGGTATCTTAAGTTCTGTGGAGAACTTGCCTTCATGGCAAGAACCTTATGCATACCACCGTTACTGTGTGAGGCACTTTAAGGCCAATTTCCAGAAGGCATATCCCAACAAGGATCTACATGATTTGATGTGGATGGCAGCAACAGACCACCAACAGCATAAATTCCGGAGGCAAATGGAATCTATCAGGCAAGAAGAAGAGGTAGCCTATTGTTGGTTAATGCGACATCACCCTGAAAAGTGGACTTTGCACGCAGATGGTGGCAGACGATGGGGAATTCTGACTACAAACGTGTCAGAGTCTTTCAACGGATTATTGAAGTCGGCAAGAGGATTGCCTATCACAACCATGGTGCGGATGTCGTTCAAGAAGATGGCGGAGAGGTTTGTTGAACGCTCTGCAGCTGCAACAGCATTGATGGAAAGGGGTGTTGAATTTCTGCTAGTGCCGAAGAAGAGATTTTAGAAATACAGACGGCGAGCACATTGGTATTCATTTTTGTAGTATGATAACGAAAGAAATGTTTTTGAAGTTCGCAACGCTATCCATCAAAATCGATGGAATAATGTACATACTGTAAATGAATCAGCAAGGTTATACTCTTGTGGGAAATGGTCTATCTACCACATGCCTTGCTCACATGCCATCAAGTGTTTTCAATGTATTGGTTTTGGGGAGACCAACTATGTTGATGTCACGACCCAAACCGATGGGCCGTAACGGGTGCCTGAGTCCTACCTATCAAATACCCCTAAACATGCGTCTAAAATATCAAACTAAATAACATCTGCTGAATTACGAGAACATTATACATGAAGAAAATCTGCACAAAAAGGCATACATACATATATGTACAACATACGTAGGACGAGACTGACAAGGCTGCTATAGGCAACTATACATCTCAAAACTGGAAGCCGGCAAGGCCACATACTATCCAACTAAACATACTGTGTACAGACCTCTAATAGAAATATAACTGTATAAAGACGGGTCTGAGCCACGTCATAAGTATATATCTATACAAATGTATCGTACCAAAATCAAAAGTAGCTCCGGATCAAGTGGAGCACTCCAACTCTCGCTGATCAGGTATCCTAAGAAGGGGGACCGTCAGTTCTCCTACCTGCACCTGCGGGCATGAAACGCAGTGTCTCCAGGCAAAAGGGACGTCAGTACGAATAATGTACTGAGTATGTAAGGCACATAAATAAATACATAAGAGACATGGAAGAGATATAGAGTAATTGACTCAACCTGTATGTCTNACGCCATAACCTTTCCCATATCCCATATACATATATACGCATATATAACGTCGTTTGAATATACATACATATATACGCGTATATAACGCCGTATGAATCATATTGCAGCCACTGTGGGCAACATCATCATCATATACCAGCTGATCAGGTGGTGGTGCATATATAACGCCGTAACCTTTTCCCATATCACGTATACATATATTTACATATATACGTGTATATAACTCCATATGGTCATGGATAAATCCACATGTATCAAATGCATGAAAAGTATGTAATAATCTCAATCTTCCTTGCGGATAAACTTTTTCAACTGCGTATTATTCTGAGACCCATGAACAGAAAATAATAATAATTCTCATGGGGAATCAAGAATATAGACACCCCTACTATTTCTATGAATAGAGTAATTTATAGAAACTGTGTATTTGCTCGTTTCTTCAGTATAATTTGGACCATTCCAAAAGAAAGAAGGGATAGCCTTAACATACCTGGAGTAGGGAAAGTTTCGTATAATATTAGGAGCTCCAATCGTCACTGTTTCTATCGTTTATAATTGTTGAAAGCTTTGAAGTAGCTAACGTCCTCTTGATTGTAAAATAATACTGCTTTTTGAATTGTGAGAGGTCCTAAGGTTACTGATTTTTGAAAGCTTTTGAAATAGCTAAAGAAAGCTAATGGTTTCAAAATGTGATAAAGAAGGTAACATTTTTGGATTTTGCAAATATGTAAAGCTTTGAACTGCTTCAGCTTTGCTAAAGCTTGGTAACGTTTTTCTTTTTTTCCTAATGTTCTAATGATAGGATTTTTGGATTATAAGAAATGAAGTCTCTTTATTGCTACTTAATTGCCACCTATCAAATAGATGACTTAGTCATTTCTTTACAATGTGGCTGACTGCCACGTTTTGAGGGGTGGATTTATTAAACTTTATCCACTTATTAGTTAATTAGGTAATGTCTCGTTACCCGGTAATTAACAAATTATCCCATAATTAAAAATTATCTCAAATTACCCGAAAATACTATTCATTTTTAGTATACTTTATACATTATACTACCGTGGTCATATTGTACCTTGCATGGTAC